>JAQQZZ010146626.1:0-12809 GCA_030265115.1 Mopalia vespertina | reverse complement strand
GGCTGATGGACCGGTTTGCTAATGGTGTCCGTGCTTATTTAATTTAAATTTGTAAGAAAAATGTTGATGATTGGAAGTAAAAAGTAGCTAACTAAGCTGTATGCTGATGTTTGATAGGGGTTTAACACTGTACTTAAGGTTATGTAACTTAAACGATGGCGTTCGGGCCCACTGGATGAAGGCAGCCACCCTGGACACCAATGGCAACAAAGACAAGACAGGACAAATACAGGACGTAGTACAAAGACACCACAAACAGATCGGCTTCATATTGCCCCTTAGCTTTTACAGCACCATGGCAATGGGCTTCCAACCCTTCCAACCCTCCACTGCATGTAGATGAATTGGTGACCTAGCAGAATGACCAGATGAATCTAATCAGCAGAACTTAGGATATAACATAAGGTATATAATATATGATTAAAACAAGACTATTCCGAAAACAGTTATCCAGTGTATACACTTTCTGTAGACACTGGGCCAACATTAGTAGTTTGAAATTGGCATGTGTCTATCCTTATCTCATACTAAAGTGAACCTGTAACCTTTTAAAGGATGGTATTGACAAATAGCAATAAATAAATAAGGTTAGAACTATATATGCAGTATGTGTCCACAAGATAATTTAATTGAATTACAGAAGAAAGGTCAGGGCTGACGGAATGGACAAAAATTTAAATCGTGAATTTTCCGCTAAGTTTATTAATTATGATTCGGACGCGGCACACGGTAAACAGGGTAATCTGTCACCTCCACTGCAAACCTTGCCATAGAACGCCTTGACGTTAATCAATCTTTCCCGGAAACCATATCTTTTTCATGTAGTCCAGTGGCACATTACCTCACACACACACAGGTAATAACTTTTGTCAGACTTAGAATAAATAGAATAAAAAGCATAAAATGCAAGAGTGGATAATTTTCACTGTATGCTTAACCTGGCGACTTTTAAGGCTTCTTAGAAAGAGCATAATTGGAAATGTTAGTCGGATTAAGCGCTCGATAAAAATGACCATCGACATTGCTTGTACGGTATCGTATAGTACTAAAAGCATGCATGTAACACGTGTCCAAGATTCATTGAATGCATAGAAATGAACTAATTGAAAATGTTAGCGGGATTAAGCGCTCGATATAGATGGTCACCGACACTGCTTGTACGGCATCGTATAGTACTAAATGCATGCATGTAACACGTGTCGAAGATTCCTTGAATGCATAGATATGAAATAATTGAAAATGTTAGCGGGATTAAGCGCTCGATACAGATAGTCACCGACACTGCTTGTACGGCATCGTATAGTACTAAAAGCATGCATATAACACGTGTCGAAGATGCCAGGAATGCATAGAAATGCAATGCTTCAGAAATGGTCGGAATGTATGATAACATGATTATCCAACGGACTTTTATGCTCTGTTTGAGTTATGTTGTTAGAATTTATCTATTATTTGTCATAAGATGTTTCTTCGATCCCTGTGTCCCGATTTATTTCCGGAACTTGATAACAAACAAGATGGACATCAATGTTATAACGTTATTTTCGTCATATTTCATTGCATATTGGTGGAGAAGCCAACATATTCAAGCAGATTGTTTTCAGTGATACATTCTCAGTTACAATTTTGGAGAATTAAGCTATGTTTCGTACAATTATTTGGCGGTTGATCCAGTATAAGTTTATCATTCTATGCTTTCATAGATAAGATGATCTTTCATCCATTGACCCGCTGTAGGGCGTCCCCGGTAATTCCGGATTTCAGGATTACACCGAATCTAATTGGGTGCGCTGTTTTCCTCTAACAAATAACAAGATCATCTCTAAACACATGTGCCCGGTTCTTAAGCATTTTGTAATACTTTTTTTGATCCCACAGGCTTTACTGAAGTACAGGTGCACTTTAGTGAAATAGTATCTTAAAGAGGAAGAAAACAACGTTATATCCCTGAAGTTCGTCTATATATTTGTTGGATACAATTTTATTATTTTGATTTGTATGCAATAAAATGTACTTTCTTTCTACATACGTCCCGCCCTACACTTTACTTACAGCACCAACATTGAAGTGGCTTCCAGAGGTAGGCGTGGTGTTCTGACAAACAGTTGTGAAGCAAGTCGAAACCTCTCTAATTGTTTTGTCCAGATTCGAATGGTGCTAAATTGTAGTCACTGGTGTTTTATTGTCTGGCAAAAAACCCTATCATCAATTTGACACCTCTACATTTGACCCATAACGCCCGCCGAGGTCAGTATGACGACGAGGTCTGGTGAGACAGCAACATTGGTTAATACGTAAAACCTCTTAATATTATTGTTGTTTCTAGGATTTAAGCAAGGTGCTAAGATCACAGGAACCTGTAAACCCTTAAACCCCTAAGGGCTTGCAGAACAACCCCAGTAAGGTCTAACATATCAAAATATACCAGATTGTAAGAGTGATTGACATAGGATCGCGACGGAAAGACGGTAATGGAACTGGCTCATTTGTGTATTCGTTTGATATTGGAAATAAACATTGTACCTTCGGGAAAACAAAGACT
Organism: Mopalia vespertina; assembly: GCA_030265115.1. NCBI lineage: Eukaryota > Metazoa > Mollusca > Polyplacophora > Chitonida > Mopaliidae > Mopalia > Mopalia vespertina. Next base: position 10,267 of record JAQQZZ010146626.1, on the reverse strand, counting down.
AAGCTAGCATCGGTTAATTCTCTGGAGGCCTATATGAGAGAGTGACGTCCTTCCATGTAATATAATATAACACACCCCAGCAAAATGTTCAAGATGGATCGCAATAGTTTGATCAGACATATGATCAAACGGTTAGAAAATCCCAAACTCTCTCTTGTATTTTTATTGGAGAAAAAAGAATTTGCATTCATACGTTTGGTCGAAACTGTTGCATATAAATACGAATGACGACAGAATACAAGAATTTCCAATTACAGCGTTATTCCTCAGTATTGTGATCTCAGCTCCAGTAATATTTCTAAAAACTATTCCATATCATTGAAAGCTTAATGTGTAAAATCTATACATTGATACAGTAACCTGACAATTTTGAATGAGTGTCAGTCAAATAGGAAGGCTTTATAGTTGAGGCCATTTTGACGACTGGAACCTCTATAATTGGATTGTACTAAAGGCGCATTTGATAAAATATTCATAAGCGTCGATATCCAGTCTCTGGAGTGTATTATTATCTCCATCTTTGCTTTGACAGCATACTTTCGGACGGAATATGCTTGATTTGACCCACATTAAGAAGTTTTATGGAATGTGGAATGGTGTCGCATTTTGACCATTTAAGTCAACAGTCTAACTCCTGTCTTGGTTTACCCGTGTTTGCACGACTTTCATGTTTGTATCTGGAGAAACGTGCCTCAGTATGTGAACCGTTAAATCTATGACAGTCAGTGCTGCCGTGTAATAATCACTCTTCATTACACCAGGCAAAACATGAAGTAGCTTGATGAGAGATCGTGCTGGCGTATAGATTTGGCTCAATAAAATGTTTGAGAATTGTTAAACCAAGTCAAAATAATAAAAGCGATACTTTGGACCTATGTCTCCAATATTCCATTAAATGGAAACCTTGCAAGATAAAACGAGGATCACCGATATATTGATTGTTGTTTAAAAGCATCCACAAGGGCATTTAACTTACACCGCATTGTACTCCAACAGGACACACTAACATTACCATGGGCTGTGATGTATTTTGTATGCTGAAAAATAGTTCCTCCACGACTAAATCAAGACAGGAACAGTGTTCCGCTGATTTCGCGGTGTGGTCTTTGTGATGTATTTTCTGTGCTTTCCACTGAGCACAAGTCATGTGCAATTGTCATGTAGTGAAATATCTCTGAGAAATATGTTAAGCACCAATCAAATAAAAATAATAAATCATTATCAAGAAGCATTCTACAATTTCACAATATCTTTTATAAAGTAAACATTTACTTCCATTCGGTATCAATAAAAGCACTTTATTCCTAGACCATCTACCGTGATCGTTTGTAGAGCCGTCGGTTAGAGCTATGGTCCTGCTAGCAAAAGACCTGAGCAAGAATCCCGTTGAGGCAAGCACCATTTTTCTTTCTCTACAATAACAATATATACTAGTATGTATAAATAATAATATTTTATTTATTTTGTAGGCGCTATTGTTAGATGCAATTTGCTGGTCTATTATTTTCCTGATCGATTCTACCCGTTTATTAAGGGCATACTGTTTCAATCTTAGTCATACTGGACGAAAATTAATATTCTATCAAAAGCAAACATTTCATAGTTAAAGGTTGCGTTACTGGCACTTTTTACTGTTTAAGTTCACCGCCATCTTGAAGTGGAATACCTTAATGACCCTAAAGCTCCAACCAAGGGCGTTACACATAAACCAAACAAATAAAGCAGATCTCAGTATCATTCAATTTATCGTTGGGATTTGCATGGTAGCAGTTGAAATAAACGAATCTAGCTTAGAGAATATCGTCCTTGACAAAGAGGTCATAACAATATTAAAATGCGTCCGACGTCTATGTTACAATGAAACCTCCAAGGTTACCGTTAAATAAATGCAAGACTGTTTAGTTCAATATATTAATTCCAATGTAAACTGAGGCTGTTACGCAGGGAGGAAATATGCCAGACAGGCACGAAGATTCACTCGCGTCACAGGTCACCCTGCTCTGTCATCCAAAAGGCCGAATGGCATGGGTTTGACAAAAGATAATTAAGTTTCCCCGGAAACCCGCTTAGATACGAAGCTTGCGTCAAGTCTGTATCTTCACAAATGCCTTTTTTGTGTAGTTTATTGGCTCAGATTGTGGGATCACAAATTGGTATTAAAATAGGGAACAGACATGTTGGAATATGTCCCTGCTTTTACATCAACTGTAGGGCCTACTTATGTATTGATTGTATTCACTGCGTAAGCACCAGCTAGCAATGGCATAAATAAATTGCATCCTATTTAACAACACGTTTGAAGGCTATCTTGTCCACTTATACCTTGCTTTTATAGCCAATTACATATCTTCGTGGAAATAGCTTTGTGATACAGGTGTATTGTAAAACATAAGCCTCCGAAAATTTTCATTGGAAGCCTTTTGCTGTCTGTTGATGCGACTTGCGTAATAGCAAAGGTGCTTCATGTCTGTTATTTCTTCTGCTTTGTACATAAACGCTCAGTAGATTCCTTGCAGATTGATTACTGCTTTAATTAGTCGGTGTTTAATCAGTGCTGAAGGGTACTTCACTTATACGACTGCAGAGTACTCCAACTCCAGTACTCCAAAAAAATTGCAAAAACACATCCATAAAATGGAAAGTGTTTCGTTACCTTGCAAAATTAATATTTTTCAAGACAATATGACTATGCTATACAATAACTACCCGGTTTTTCCTCCCACAGTATTGCTGGTCAATGATCTGTAATTGGGATTTAATCCTGCTGATGTAACATCGGGTAGATAAATAAATACATTGCCAAGTGTTGAGCAGCAGCTCAGTGAATGGTCATTCTGGACCACCCAATAAACACCATTTGGTGTTCGTCAGAAATACTTATTGTTGCATATCACGTCTGGACAGTTCACCTTTATGATAATATTTAACATTGTGTTGTTGTTCTGAATGGGACATTCGTTAACATACCTGACTTTCAATTCATAGCAAATGTAAAAGTGACTTTTCTTCATTGGACATGGATTTTATTTACTCTTCACCAGTGAAAGGACACGCTTTATTTTGCTCATCAGACAAGTGATTGGTCGTGAAGTGCGGTGCAATGGATATCTATTGTTGAACGATGGAGCTAGTACAGAGTTTTCTCGAGAGGACAAAATCCCCATGTTGACAGATTATCTGTTATAGTACTATTTATAGTGCAAAGAATTAAGACTAGAACCCTGATTCTGCTGTCAATGAACGTTAAGTTCAGTTTCCACACGCTACCACCATTCCGTCCACTTATAACAGTAAGTAAGGGTAATTATGCGTTGATTTAACGTAGGTGATTAAAGTCAAATGACATGTTGATCATTTTGATAGATCACCAGAACAAATTGTGAGTGCTTCGGAGGAGAGAGAAATTCTTGGAAAATTTGAAAGCCCATCAATCAAGCCATCCAGACGGGGTTCACTAATCCCTCAAATATACCAAATTTGTGTAACTATCAAGTCTCTAGTGAATGGATCAACATATACAACGAAAGATTAGAGTCTATATGGCAGATATGTGAATACATGTTTACCGATTGTATTCTACAAAATAAAGAGTTATCATTTCAGTCACTTCATCGTGAATAATATTGGGATAAAGCACCCGATATATACTTCAATACAGTTGTAATAATACAAAAACTCACATTGAATGCCTTGACAATGACCAACAACTGTCCACCAATCTCGGGGAGGTTGGGAGGGAGCCTCTCAGAGTTTAGGTGCAGCATGGAGCCGATCTGTTTGTGATGTCCTTGTTTTATACGCCCTGTGATTGTCCTGTCTTGTCTTTGTTTGTTGCCAATGGTGTCGAGAGTGGTTTTCTTTAGGCACGCCGTCATATGAGTGAAATAACTTTAAGTACGGTATTAAACCCAAATCACATAAACAAACATTTAAACGTGGCCGTAATAAGGACTTAAGCTGCAGTATGTTGCATACATGGATCTAGTTATGTCAAAAGACAAGTGATTCTTATGATACAAGCCACTAGAAACAATTCTATCCTTTTATGACTTGCAAATGTTTGGGTCCAAACTTATGAATTTATGTTATGGTCTGTGCGAACACAAATCAAGTGAAATATATGAAGGCTCGTACAAGTGTAAATATTGCATTCCAACGAGCGTTTACAGAGCTAAAGGTGGTTTATAACACGTGTAGCATTTACATAGTGCAAGTAAATTGCATTAAAGCCATGAATTGCTCAAAAGTCTTTTTGTGTGTGCCGGAGATGCGCCGTGGCTATATCGAGGTGAGCTTGTCAGTTCTAAGATCGTTAAACAAAAGCAGACTAAGTTGATTTCATTTGGACAAGATTGTCAGCTAGTTTCATGCAGAGATCTAATCCCTCGGACAACATTAGACCACAATGGCATTAAGTGAATATCGACACAAATGATTTTTGTTTGACAGAAAGTCTAGGCCACTGTTTTCACCAAACAAAGTCTAGCCGAAAAGGTGAGAAACTAAAAGACAAGACGAATCTTATTGATGAATAAAGTTATCGATGTACTACACCAATGAAGTATAAATATCATTGGTATTTGCTTTGTCAAAATTATTTTGCTTAGAACATTTACGACCACAACTCCCGTGGTCAAGTCGTCTGTGAAGTAAGTCAACATCACTAGTAAATTATGCAAGAACTCAAATATCAAACCTGTTAATTATAAGGCTTTTCATTCTAATTTGTACTCGGCCTGTGATTTACACGTGCAGTTAAGCATTTATCTGTTGTTAATGTTTGTATTCTATATGTATGTATAGTGCGCTTCAAAACTTACGTATAAACCGTAAAGATCATAGATCATGTTGATAGATCCAGAATCAATACACCAATACATAGACTACTTCAGAACAGAAAGTTAAATTATACAACTTGATAATACTAGCTCTACCTTTGTTCCTAAATCACACAGAATCATGTAGAGATTTAATGTGGAAAAAATCTGAAGCGTAGAGGGATTGAATAGCTTACGAAACCTCGATTGCAGAACGAGTATAATATCATTTCTAAGAAACGTATGAACATAAAATACACTGAGTGACATCTAAAGGAAACCAAATATGTAAACCAATATACCAGCGGTTATATTAAAGATGTGTCCGAAGATTAGCGAAAATGGTTTTACCAAGACATACCTTCCATATATGTGGTTGTAATGGTCTATAAAACCAGTCATTACTCATAACGACTGCTTCACAGTTAAATGGCATGGTTGTGAACAGACTTCGACCACACATATAATTAGGTAAGATGTCAAATGGTACAATACAAAATAAGCCTCGTTTGGATATCAGTTATCAATTTTGGAATGTCCAAATGCTTCCATTGATGCAGAATGACCCCCAGGTCTTTGAATGTTAAGAATATGTTAGTTCGCACGATATTGTTGTCATGTTTACAACCGATGCATGCAGTACTTTCCTAAAGGAAATCTCCCATTGGGATCGGACCCACCACCCTTAGATAGACACCAAATGGCAAACCATAAATGCCGATTATTTGGACAACTCAGTCAACGAGCTTTATACACTTTTACTCTTCATATGTTTACAAAGGCCCGGTGACTCAGCGTTGTTAGTCTTCGTCTGAAACTACACACAGTTAGTCAAGTCGCGTTGTCCGGTTCCAGGTTACATCACCATTCTAAACACGTTGCTGGAAATGATATCTATCGTAGAAGTTATCTTTTAAGAAATTGTAGTAAAGTTAATGAGAAAACCCCTTGGACAGAAAGCTTGGAGATGATGAGTGGAGCATAATGAGCTTACAATACCTTCAAGATAAAAGTTGTGCTGTAATTGACTTTTTACAGGAGATTTTTTAAACCAAGAAAATTTAACATCGTCATAGCTCTGAACAACCCATCGGAATTCTTACTTCATGTTAATTCGTACGAGGCATCGCTTCCAGGAAGATAACTAAATCGATATAACCGAGAGAGGTTACTAGTAGGACTATATTTGTGATCATCGTCGGCGAAAATATTCCGGAGTCAAAAGTTTGGATGATGGAATCGTTACTTAAAAGGGAGGCTTTGTTGTATTTTATGAGTAACTCGGAAGAGTCAGCTTATAGCTTATAAACAAATATTTACATGAATTATTTTAAACCATTTAAACAAATGGGTCTGTGAGACAAAAACTTAGTCCTGAAACAAATCTATGAAAAATGATTACAAAACAATGGATGTCATATTTTGTTTCTACAACCAGTTTTACGAAGATTTAATTAATAATTCTTCTTTTTAAGTTGTTTTTTTATTGTTTCAATTCCGTTCATTTTCGTGTGGTTATGACAAGATAATTACTCCGACACAAATATATATTATCAAACTTTCTTCATCCTGGCATTATTATATTGCAACTAGCATCATGTTCTTTATAAGAGGATTGCTATTTTCGAACGAGTCAAAAATTGCCGTAAGCTGTCAAATTTTGTCGTCTTGTTCATGTTTAGAGTACTATTTATTGTACATACAGTAAGTAAAGAATGCTGATTCTGATTTCAATGAAAGTCCAGTTCGATTTCTACACGTCACCACCATTTAGTCCACTTAAAACAGAAAGCAAGTGTTATTGTGTGTTGATATAAAGTATAACATGACATGTTGATGATTTTGATAGATCATCTGAACAAATTTCAGATTGCTTTGAGGGAGAGTGGAATTCTTAGGAAATATGAAAGGCGATCAATCACGGGGTAAGCGAATGTCTCAAACATACCAAATTTGGAAAAGAGTACCATGTCTTTTCTTTTGATTAAAAACAGCTATGTATAAGTGTTTGTATGCATGTATATACACATGTTATAACTGTTCTAAATTCTACAAAATCATCCGATATACCAAACATAAAAAGGACAAGCAATAATTATATGTGACGCTTTAATAACACACAATTGCAACACAGGTAGGACCATACAAATATCCATAACGAAAGCTATGACAAACCAGTCAGTTGGGATAATCTCATTAAAATATTAACGTACTAAGGACATAAGCTAATGTTGTCATACATGAAGATCTGTATATTGAATAAATGAAGAGAGAAAAATTTGGTTGCCTCCACAGGTAACCGAACCCGAGACCTCGGTGTTACAGCCCCAACAATCTACCGACTGAGCTACAGAGGCTCACGTTAGAATGAGACGGTGATTTTCTTTACATAAAGCACGGACACAGGGACGCTAAGTTAGCATCTTTTTGATCTAGATATAACTCACAACTTGTTTTTTGCTTGAGTAAATCCGAAGGCCTTGTCCTGGTATATATTTAGTATATAAATGAAGAGAAATGTCTATATAGGTATAGTTATATCAACAATTCTTCAAATATTCCGGCATAAAATATTGGCAAGAAACGTTAACTCATGTCAAGTTTCATGTATCAATCGTAAAACCTAAGTTTTCCTTTTGAAATGACGGGGGTGCTGAACAGCTGTGGTGATACAGGTCCTTCAATTTCGTATAATCCAAACTATAAGCACTTGAAATAATGTATTTAACAGATTATACACACATCATAGACAACTGTTAGTTATTTGGAGTTCATTAATACAGAACTGTTTCTCCGGTAGCCATAATAAGTACCGTCTAGTGCATAGATGTTACTGGTACAAGAGTTCATAATAAATTACTGGTCAAGAGATGCTCATCGTTTAATAAATATGTAGAACTCCTCAAATCAAATCTCATCGGGTTTATTCCACATTTATGTTGTCAATACTGGCTGGGACATAATATAGTTCCGAGACTGAATATCAGAGCTTGTGAATATTTCATTGAATGTACTGAGGGATAATCCGTTTATAGAGGTCACAGCCGTCTAAAGAGATTCAGCAACAAATTACTTCGTTTGACACTAATACAATACTGTCAGATTAACGTATCAAGGTATTGATTTCACAATATAAGCTTGTCAATTGGATCAAATAGTTCAATGAAAATGCGGTGAATTTTAAATCTTGTGATGTGGAAAAGTTGAAAATTTTACCAAGGTATCAAGGTTGAGGTTATGTCCCATCTCTGCCATAATAAGGTATTTACTAGTGAAGTACACGGCCGTCATATAATTTAAATCCCTCAAACTCTGCGTTAGAAAATCAATCAATCTATCAAATCTTAATTTTACGCCTTTTTTGCGGAACAAAATTTTTTTGAAATACATCTGTGCTGAAAACTGTTATTGAATGGAACGCTTTACCCGTTACTACTAAAAGTATCTAAAAACAAACAAGCTTTTTTTAAAACTGGCTATCAGAGCAGAAAATGTTGGTTACTCGCGCCGTAGGCACAATTTGTCCAACAATCATCTGGTGACGGGTTCAAAATGTTCATGTTGTCTCGGTGGCGATACAGCTAACCATTTTCTGTTCTGCTGAGCTCGGTACAGACGCACACAAGACAGAGATTGCTGGACGGAATATGGAAATATAGCACGGCGTTAAACAATAATCTATGTCAGTCATTATTTCATTGAGATAACAATACCCATGTTCTTTTATACGGAAGGGTTTTTTGTTTTAGGAAAACAGTTTCTTTAATTGTGATGTAATTTAATAGTTGAAGAAGACAAACATACCATGTGTATGACAAATTGAATGACGATAACGATTGTGTATGGATATATAAACAGATAGTTCCGTAACCAGCGACTCCTAAGAACACGGTCGATTGGATGTCTATGCGGATGATACCCTTGCCAGTGTCACTATTGCTATAGTTAAGCTGTTGTTTTAATATAAAGGCTTATCGTTTCTTGAGTAGATTTCCAATGCGTTTTAGGGTCATTTGGGATTGCCGTTAGATAACATGCCCACTTTAATAGACACGACTCAACACTCTGGAATGGAGTTATTTATTTGATGTTGAGATAGACACTATTTTCATCGAGTCATCAATATTTCAGTCATAAACAGGAGATAGTCTATTGTAGGTAGCGAACAAGTTCTAATCCGATTCTCTTAGGTCAATAATGACATTGAATCAACATTTGTAACGGTAACAGAGATGTAGTATTTTTTACGATATTTGATAAAGAAATCAACTGTACATGTTTGTACTTAAGAAGAGGAATAATTATGTGTCGCTATTAAGTCTATAGTGTAATCATACATTTGCATTATTCACCGTTTTTCACGAGACCAGGCTATCACAAAATCTAGCATACTCATGTCAGAATCTGTGTTAAAATTCTTGAGATCGTGCTCTCCAGCGTTGTTCTGAAAATCTGTGGTTATTGAACATTTTGAGAACGCACCCAGCTAATCAGTTCACACTTCCGCGTATTAGGCTCGACATTGTGGAACTTTTCTACAAACGAGGAAAAAACTATCTTGGCTGATTTTATCGGCTGCTTCGAGATGATTTGAAAAACATGCTTAAAACATTATTTTCAAATTCGAATTCAAGTGGTATGAAGAAAAACGTTAAACTCAGTCAAATACTGTTAGCAATTCTGTAATCTTATTGAGTACGGTCTCGAGTCCGGATCGGGCAGTGCTTAAGATTCAACAAAGTTATTTTGCATTGCTGTATACATGTGCGTGTGTGATGGTGTGTGTGTAGTCTGCAGTTGGCCATGCAATCTCCCTTTCAGCATACTTAAGGACTTCTATAGAGTCGACTCTAAGCCTTTTTAGACATGTAGCGTAATAAATGTTGCTGATGATTTTAGACGTCTCAACTTCATCACTGGTTCATTTCAAGACAAAGTGGCTTAAAATACTTCTTTCAATTGTATGCAAATCAAAACAAAAATCCCATTTCCTTGTAAAGTTTTCATTTTAAAAATAATTTTTAAAACATTTCAAGCGCCAGGCACACGGGAGCCCTTATACTTTCATTACTGTATTCGTGGTGAAGTTGACTCTCGTTAACAGTTATTATTGTTAATTCAAAATCGTGGAAATCATTACAAGTATTATTTATCCAATGCAAATATTAATGATATTAATTTATTTGATCGTTTTTCAAAAATTGGTTCCGGTCTTATTCTATAATGTATAAATTTTATTTCAACCCCGTAGAATTTAGATATAACAGCATCACTGAAATATTGTTAATGTAATGATGAGTTTCGTTACAGCATATAGACCATAGATTGACGCTAAAGTGGGATTTTCGAGTAACAATTCGTTAAAGGGAAAGACAACTGTTTTTCGACCTAAACTTATAATTTTTATTGCATATTTTCAAAGACAACCATCTGTATTGCACTTGCAATCG
>JAQQZZ010146615.1:0-12810 GCA_030265115.1 Mopalia vespertina | reverse complement strand
ATTTAATGCACTACGGTACAAGCTGGGTCCACCCCAGATTGTCTGCCCTTTTTCTTTTCTATATATTTTTAATCTATATACATATACGATCTCTATGGTACCGAGCCCCTTTGTAGCCTATATAAGCCGAGGAGCCAAACTGGAATACTGTTGCAAAGTATGGTAGGTACTCTGAGAACATTGCAAACATTCAGAGATTGTCTCCATTGACTAAAAGACGGGAATATTTTACTTTATTGCTGTTGCATCGATCGAATAGTTTGTTTGACTGATCATATACTATTAATTCCATTTACTTGTATACTCCTGGGAGACAACTCAGATGTAAGAAATTGTTTAATCCTCCGTACAGCAAACTTAAAAATTATACGAAATTCTGTGATAGTTATAGATGCCAGTTACTTTTTAACAGTTATTATGATAAACTTGATGTTCTATCTCTAAACCATCCTGGTGATCATGTAAAGAGCTTCTAAATGTATAACTCTAAAAGAACTTTTACGTGTATATATTTTTATATCAGGAATCACAAGGCCTACTGTTAGTGTACACAATGAAACTTTGTGTACGATTTGAAACAAAATAAAACATTTTTTTTGTCAAAATCTAAAATGCAATAAAATATTATTATTATTATTATATACAGTTTTTTTGTATTTTCATGTATAATATGTTTAATTCCGTAAATTTAATAAAATATCTATTAAGTGATGAATAAATAAATAAATAAATAAAATAAAAAATAAATAAATAAATAAATAAGAATCCAATAAGGACTATTTTCTGAATTTTTACTGATTAATTTAGTCCTTGTCGAATCTGTTCATTTTCATTTTTCAATAGACCTCATTTTCGGCCAATCAACGTGAAGAATGAGCGACCGTTTCCGATAAGTTTAAATCAACGGCGGGCACGTTATCGAGTTGCTGTGTTGAAAACTGCGTTAAATCGCATTCTTCCCGTGTAATTTTTAGGTATAGTGCAAAGTCGTGAATGGAGCATATTTCACGAGGTTTATCCGTTGTTTTTCAAGTTTTATAATGTTTGTTTCTCGCATGAATATTCGATATCGTAGTGCAGACAATCACACACTTTTATCTGTTGGGTTGTTGTTGTTTTGACAATGTTTTGTTTGTGATGTTATATTTATTGGTTGTCTGACTTGGCGAGGCGCCGATCTTAATCAAAATATGGAAATTAATAACAGATAAAACATTTGCTTATTCTCTTTAGCTCTACTTAGTTTTATCTCCAGATCAAGAATGGATATCATCCGTCAAAAACTAGGCTTGTTAACATGACGTCTTAATGCTAACTGACAAAACGTGTAATACCTAGTGCAAAAACGTCTAATAGTAAATGAGGTACAGAACTGTTCAATGTTAAATTATTGATATGTCCGTGTCAAAAAAGGGAGGACTAGACAAGGAATCTACATCAATATTAACTAACGAATGCTAAGAGACAATTCAAATAAAATTAAACATCTAGTTGTACATTTTCAACTGTAAATAGAATGTATATAAATTGTAAATAGACTAAATTATTTCAAGTTTTATTAATATATTATTAGTTAGACAGTTTATTTATGTATTAAAAGTGTAAGTAATGTATTTTTATAAAAAATATTTATTGTTAAAACATGGTAATGCCTATATACATAAACACAAATTATTGTAACAAATAAGAAAATAAAAGATGTGATTGACTCCTGTGTATGAATTTCATGGCCTTTCAATCACATACTTTTGTCCCTTTTTACTGACATTAAAACCACAATATAAAAAAATTTCATCAACAATAAGGTCCATTTGATTAAAACCATTAAAACCCTGAAACTTCGCCATAAACCAGGACCATCTTGTGTGGTGATATTCGGTGAATTGCAAAAAAAATTGTGTGGTCGTCACCAGGCAAATTACAGCTGTAAACATACACCAAGACTATACTGGGAAGTCATACAGCTGTAGATCAATGCAATTCTTTTTAAAAGTTACTAACAAGTTAAATAATTCTTCAATAAAAAAAATTGTTCCATTTTAAGTTGACTCTCAATCTCATTACACATTTACAAATTTTTAAGCAGCTGGATTTTTCCATAACTGTGGCTATACGGCTGAGTTCACATAGGAGTATACGGTATTCCCTATACGCTATTGTGAAGTGGACAATCCATCGTCACATAAGTGAAATACCCTTGAGTACAACGTTAAACCCCAATCAAACAAACAAACAATCGAATAGTGCCCTCTTATGTTACCCGGTATTATGAAATTACCTTGTTCGCGTGCCCTGCAAAACGTGCACCCTATACCCGAATAGTATACTCCTATGTGAACTCAGCCTAAGAGTACAGATTTGCCTCGTGACTTCCCAGGAAAATGTGATGGCACAGGTGTATCCCAAAGTTGAAGTCTGCATTGAAAAGCTAGATGATACTAACTTGATACACAAAATGATAGCGGCCCTGAAAAATGTCTGTATTTTATTGTAACATGTGTTTACATAAGTTAAAATGTGGCCAGTCAAGGTGACTTAGTGGTTGTAGTCTGCTTTCTTATCTTACTTCGATGTACCATCCATGGGTTCATGTCAGTCTGTCGACCATCAGGTTTATGAGTGAGTGACATTATGTAACTGGCATTTGCAAGAGGTTTTTTTTACAAGGTTTCTTTACAGTTTTCCACTCTATTAAAAGCAAGGATCCGTGTGAAATGGACCATCCTTCGTCATTTAAGTGAAATATCCTTCAGTACAATGTAAAGTCTGACGTACAAAAATATATCGACAAAAAAAAACAACACAGCATTGTTTTTAGGCCTTAAATTCTAATATAGCATTGTCTCTTTTACCAGTACATGGAATACAAGAATGGATAAGTAATAACTCCACAAACACACTAAATAAGATTTACTAACTTTTTTTAATTTTGCTTTGTAGTAATGCTTTCCCCTCATGTTAAAATGGATGGAGTTGAAAATGTGGGTGTTTCGAGTCTTAAGTTCCAATCACCACTACAAAATAGAGCCAGTCAAAATGTTCTTCAACCTTCGACTAAACACAACATCATTCTAAGTCCAAAGGTTTGTTTCCTTTTTTAGAATAGTATAATATTATCCACTTTTGAGTGCTATGGCTACATTAATTAATGTTTCAAGCATATTCATGCTGTACTTTCTGAGCAATAGAAGGAATATTAGTTTTCCTTCAGAGCAAAGTCTTACACATAAAATGGTTGTGTTAGTGTAGCTATTGTTGGAGTACCGTACTTAAGTTCCCCCCCTCACTTTAGTTAAATCCATTTTTTTAACTATAGAGATTTATAATTGTAAACACAAACTGATTAAATATAAGCTTATAGATTTGTCCGATGTGGAAAAAGAATTTTTGTGTTCATGTTTTGATTAATACTTTAACTGTTATTTTGTTTGTACATTGATTTGTTATTTTCAATATTTTGATAAATTGTTATGTGACTATCAGGAACAAAAGTTATTTCTGTAAGATTCAACAGTAAAAAATGTTCTGGTCTCATGCGATTATAATTTATTTTTGCAGAAGCTTTATATTTAAAAAAATTCTCAATTGTTGGTATGAAATGATCGCATACGAAGTGATTAGGAGTCCTACAAACCCTTAAATTGAATATATATGCAAGAATAGTATGCAATCTCTTGTATTTTCTCGTGTTGGTTGCCACAATGGAAAACTGCCATGGTAAAAAAAACACTGACCAGTTGGGAGCCTTGTGGTCCACATGTTAATAAAAATATGAGAGAATATAATTTTAATTATTTCAATATAATTTACTCATTATTTGTCCCTTATTATTTAAAATAAAGTTCATTTTTGTTGTTGAATAAATAATATAAACTTTGTGTTGACAGTTACCAGTTGGTAAAGTTTCTAGCCCCAAGACCTCAGATCCTTATGCCTTGATCCGGCAGATTGATGATGCTGAACGGTGGGTGGAGAGAACCAGTATTATAACTAAACAGGACCATGAGAGCAATATTTGTTATGCAGGAGAGGTTTTAGAGGAGATCCTTGAGGCCCTGCCTGTTGAAAAGTGAGTCACTGGATTTAACAGGGCACCATTTAAAAATAAATTGTTATGCTAGTTCTATTCAAATGTTTTAGTCATTGTCATGGGTATGCAGTTGATAGATAGATATGTTGGATATATATTATCCATTCAACTACCTCTAGCTAATATCTACAACAAATTCTGTCTTCATTTAAGAAAATTAACTTTGAGTACGATGTTAAACCCCAATCAAACAAACAAACAAAATCTACAAATTATGTACTCTGAAAGTAGATCTAGCTGAAGTGGACAATCTGTCGTCATATAAGTGAAATACCCTTGAGTATGATGTTACACCCCAATAAAACTAACAAACAATTCATGTTGCCTTCCTGCTCTCAGTGCTAAGGGCCAACATGAAGCTGATCTGTTTGTGATGTCTTTGAATTACATACTATGATTGTCCTGTCTTGTCTTTACTTGTTGCTAGTGGCGTTGAGGGGGGTTTCCTTCACCCATGGACTGGTGCACCGTCAAGTGAGTGAAATAACCCCTATCAAACAAACAAACCTTGTGCTTGTATGTTTCAGAGATGACAGTGGAATACTGAATCTGTCAAATAAGCTATCTGATCTAAAAGTTGTTGAAGATAGTCATCCTGGAGAGCTTACAGATGCTCACAATACACTCCTTAAATCTGAAATACCAGTTAATGATTCTGGTGTACATAGCCCGAAGAGCAAAGGAAACATGTACTCCATAAACTTGGAGGAGCTAGATGATACTGTGAATCCTTTCCAAACCCATACACAGATAAAGAATTCTCCCTGTCAGGCTCCAAGTCATGGGGAAGGTGACAGTGTTCAAGACAACGTTAACATCAGCAATATAGAAGAAGAGAAGTCCAAATCCTTACTCAATAATAGCGAGGAAAAATTGGTCATTGATCTGGCAGAGGAATCTATCAAAGATCAAAGCACTGTTGGTGCTTTGCCAAAAACCCCTGAAATTGAAATAGACTTTACAAAAGAATCAAACAATGAGGCAATAGATGATATGGTTATAAAGTCTTCTGGCTATAACCTTGATTTTGACAATCTGGATGAAATGAGCAATCCGTTTGGGAATAATAAACAACTGTTGAACACACCACCAGGTAATAAACCTGCTTCTCAGTCTGAATCTCATCAAAAAAGTCCCTTAGGTTCCAAGTCTACGAATGAGTGCTCAGAAAAATTGTCCACCAGTAATCAAGAAGAAACTGGTGTCTCTCTTGAAGATTCAAAGAAAGACCCTTCTGAAAGTAAGAATGCTCTAGAAAGATCTCTAAATCCTCCTCATGTAGGCACTCCTGATCATCACCATCAAAACAACTCTGCCTTGGATATTCCAGATAAAATGTCTCAGAGTTCAGGGGAGATAACAAACCAAAGCACAACGATTATCTCCCCTGGATTAGAGATGCATATGGGAAATGACACAAGCACTTCAGGATTCACAATAGACCTTAATGCTATTGACGAAAGTCAACCAGCTGATCTTTTTAAGGCAAGAAAACAGATTGAGAATTCCCCTGTACAAAAAGACATTCCTCCTGCTAAAGGGACTTATTCAGTCCCCCTTGATGACATTGGCGAACATTTTGATCCTTTCAAGCCTAAAAAACAGATGTGTAATTCCCCAATGTTTGTTTCCGAACATTTAAATATAAGTGGAGCTGAAGGGCCAGCAACAAAGACCAGCCAGGATAAAGAATCGGATCCATTTAAGGCAAGTAAACAGATTGTAAATTCGCCTGTACAAAAAGAAATTTTGTCTCCTAAAGGGACTTACTCAGTCCCCCTTGATGACATTGGCGAACAGTTTGACCCTTTTAAGCCTAAAAAACAAATGAGTAATTCCCCAGTGGCTGTTGCCAAACCATCAGAATTTGTAACTGAAAATAAAGCTGACAAGACAACAACAAAGACCAGCCCTGATAAGGAAACTGATCCTTTTGTGACTAAAACACAAATTCTAAACACACCACCAAAAACTACCTCGCCATTCATTTTAGATATTAAAGATGATCCTTTCAAAAATAAATCTAAAATGGTGAATTCACCAACTATTGAATTGTCCGAAGCAAAAGGCAAGTTTTTGGCTGAAAATATTGATTTGAAATCTGACATTTCTTTGGATGCTGTGTATTTGCCTCCAATGGAAGTCATCAGTCAGGAGTCATTTGAGGATATTGAAAACCCTTTTCTTACAAAGTCAGCAGTTGCTAATTCACCTGTTAAAAGTCCAAGTCGACATGTTCATTTTGTGGACAACGAGGATCCCTTCAAAACCAAAGCAAATGTTGGGAATTCTCCAGCGGAGAAGAGTGTTGAAAAAGATCCTTTCAAACCTAAAAGTCAGATTATGAATTCACCCATTGCCTCAGAAAAACCTACGAGTCCCACAAAGAAATCACCTGTCAGCCCTAATGTAAAGCCACAGTGGCAGAACGCAAACTCAATCAGTAAGAGTCATCAAAGGTTGTCCACTTCGCCTCTGAAAAAAGCAAATTCTGACCCTGGAAAGTCCCCCAAACTTGCTTCCCCTAAAAAGAAATCTCCTACCAGGAATTCCCCTAGCCGATCTCCAGCGAAATCTGATGCATTACAGAAGAGCGAAGAAGAGAATACCCCTCCTCCAATCCGGGGGAGGAGAAAACTAAGTGGAGGCTCAAGCCCAATACTGCCAAGTTCAGCAAATGTATCCATGATTGATGAAATTGAAACAACATCAGACCCATTTGAGTCCCAACTAGATCAGACCGTTGTTTCAACTTTACCTGGAGACAATAAGATAGCCATGTGTGCATTGTTACAACAACAGGCTCTTGGTGAGGAATTTGATGACAACGCCTTTATACCAGCATCAGAAGGTGACCATTTATAATTGCTTTCTTCTTAGCTTATGAGTTCTAAAAATAAATGGGATAACTTGTTGCTTAATTCACTACTGTGACAACACTTATTTGATACTATAGTAATACTTCGGACACTGTTGCAATACTATCATAATAGTATGTGGGCCAGATTTTGTAAGATTGATTGGTGTTTTACACCATGCTTACGGTTGTTTCACTTATGTGATAATCATGGGGGTGTATTCCAACAATAATTGACACAAACACAACCAAGATATGAAGCGTTTCCATAATGTTGGAAAGTTCATATTCTTCCAGTGATAAGTAAAGACAGTATGGCCTACTAATCCCACTTTGATGTACCGCTCGAGACTGCCTCTTGACCATTAGGTATATCAGAGTCCCATTGTTTTAATTAATATAACATGCAGTATGCATGGTCTTCAAATTGTTCAATCACATGTATTGAAGATAATTCTATGCTAGCCAACATAGATTATACCTCTATTGAAATTATCAATTATTGGTTCTGCTAATCACTATTGAGGCAAACTATTGCCAAAACCCAATGATTGTGATGAGCAAATGTATTTTATTGTTACCTGTAAATTATTTTGGCTGGTGCTTTTCAGGTTTCTTACCTAAATGTTGTGTCCTTTACTAAAGTTTCCTCCTGTTTTCATTTTGGCTTTTGTGGTTAAACTTTCTTTAAATTTTATGTTTTCAGTTTTTAATAACCCTGCCTTTAACGATCCTGCAATTTGGGATTTGTTAGAAAAAGCTGGTAGTGGTGAGGTAAGTGATCTTCCACTTCTATATATATAAATGGTCCTAAATTTCTCATTTTATCTAATCCAATTAAAATCTGGTTAAAAAAGCTTCCAGATAGGACACCAAGGTATACCAAACGGTGTCGATCGGTTAGCAAATTTTACAAATCTCATTGCCACTTTCTAAAACTAGTTTGTAAATGCAGAATTCCGCTGACAGGCCTGAGTTGTAGCACACCACTTATTCTTACTATTTTCCTTGTTAAGAAATTAAAGCTTAGCTAGGATTGGAAATCTGCCTGTCAGAAATCCTTATGCTGAAAAATTTGGCCTGTCCAGTTTTTCAATGTTCCTATCTTTCCCTCCCTCTGGCCAAGGGCTGTATGTTTGAAGAGTAACAATGCTGTCTTTACTTAGCACTGGAGGAAAATTAACTTTCCAACATTATGAAAACACTTCACATCTTGATTGTGCTAGTGTCAGTTATTGTTGAAATACACATCCGTCCTATAAGTGAAATACCCATAAGACTGGCGTAAAACAAAAATCAATCAAACAATCAAAACTTAACTTTCCCATGTTAAACTTCGGAATTTCTACCTGTCATTTTAACTAATTTTAGAATTCTGTCTCAAATGATGGGCAAACGCATCTCTAGCTAAGACTATGCTTGTAGCTTTGCAAATTTGTTTTTAACTCATCCCAGTCAAATTTTGCTAGGTTCACAGGCCAAAAATAGGTCAAATTGCCTGCATGGCCAACCTGAATGAATATATCTGATCAGCTTTAAAAGAGTTCCCACCCTCCAACTAAATACAGTGTATTTATACATAGCAGTGGAAGAGAGTTTCCAACTGAACAAAAACAATCGATATTTTGTGGTTACGTTCTAGTATAGCTATTGAAGGAGTACATCACCATCAAATAAGTGAATTATCCTAAAGCACAGCCATCCATTTGAAATCTTAAGTCTGGCGAGAAATTTAAAATTTATGTATTTTTTAATATGTTTCCAGTCGTATTTACCGTATGTAGGATAGGGCAAGAATTTTTTTGGCCTGAAAATAAGTGGTTGCAAGAAATGCCCAGAGGTGAGCACAGCGTTTAACACCAAGCAAGCAATCAGTCGAAGTTCCTTCTTAGTAAAGATTATAAACTGTTTATAATTTCAGGACAGAGAGTCTGCATTAGCCAGGATGTCTCTGTATGTAAAGTTTGACCCATTAGTCAAACCTCCCAAACAGGCAGCCAAGACTTCCCCAGGTATGGCTGATTCTTTTCTTGCTTTGTTCAATTAATGTTAATGTTTAGAAATTCCTTACACAGATCATTCCTCAAAGGGGCCAGCATCCGTGGCTTAGGGATTAGCAGGTCTGCTTGCTAATCCTACATGGATATACTGTCCTCGGGTTCAAGTCTACATGTACCTGTGGACCATACGGTATGAGTGAGTCACACGACGTGGCTCCGGCAATCCTGTGTGAAATGGACAATCCGTTGTTACATAAGTGAAACGTCGTCATAAAAGTGAAATACCCTTGAGTAAGACATTAAACCCCAATCAAACAAACAAACAACAATATGTAAGTGAAACTATCCTTGAGTGCGATGTTAAACCCCTGATAAACAAACATTCATCAAAGGTTTTTTCTGCATAGCACATAATCAATAAATAAAACAGTTCAGTTTGAGTTCCTGTGAATTCCTGCTATTTAGTTTATTTGCATGGAGGAGGCATATGGTAAACTTGTACTGACTTCTTTATCCTTATTCAAGAATATCATATAGGTTAAGATATCAGTGCCACCATTTGATTATGTATACAATAATTAAATTGTTTCAGAGTTTCATCGTTTATCTCATGCTGGTGGATTTTTAGGGAACAGACCTTTTATGCAAGCCATTATAGAGGGGTAAGTTTAAAACTAGATTCAATCTGGGGGAAAAAGAACACTTCCAACGTTAAGATCTGTCAGACCTATACATATTGAGGACTGTTTTTTGTTTCATTTCTTTGTACTAAAATCATGTCCATAGTTTGTATTGCTGTCATCGTAATATCATACCAGTACATATTTAGAAAAAGAAGTTTAGTCAATTTAAAATTTAAAATATTTTTCTTCACAAAAAGCATTGATTATGTCATAAGTGTATAGCTGTTTACTTCTATCTTGTATTGTTACTTTGTTAGTGATGAAAATTTACTTGGTACTCCCCCCATGAGTAAAGTGATGTCTCGTATAGCTACGAGCAAAGAGGGAACCACACCTAGACCAGATCTGATGGGAGAAGTGGATCAAATCTTCTCTTGTACTCCTCAAATGGAAACATCAGTAAGTGTTTGTTGAAGCTTTATCCATAGATCTGGGGGCAGTTACTAATTATATAAGTCGTTAACACCAGAGTAAATCACAAATTACAGATTAAAGATAGATCTTCAAAATGGCGTGAAGTCATCTAATAGAGGATTAAATCTAATTGTGCTTCGAGCAACCGAGCGAGTGGTTGGAGGGAGCCCTCAGAGCTCAAGGGGAACAGGAAGCCGATCTGTTTGTGTCCTGTATTTGTCCTGTCTTACCTTTGTTTGTTGCCAGTGGTGTTGAGGGTGATTTCTTTCACCCATTGGGCTGACATGTTGTCATATAAGTGAAATACCCTTGAGTACGACGTTAAACCCCAATCAAACAAACAATTGAGCAACCGTAAAGATTAAAACATCAGTAAGTGTTTGATGAAGCTTCCTCTAGGGATCGGGAATCAAAGGTGAATCACATCTTTTTCTATATTTGTAAGATAAAAACAACTGGAAGTGAATCACATAGATCATAATTTAGCCATAGGTCAAACCCATACCCAATGTTTTATCACACCTGGCAACTCAGTTTGAATTATCTTGTGAAGATAGGGATCTGATAGGAGAGTTGAATCATATGTTCCCATCTTGCTCTTACATGGATACATTAGGATTCTGTTACACAAACTGTTCCACATGTTTAAATCAGTGTTTCATTGCTCAAGTTTATTGTTTTTTGTGTTAACAAGTTTGTGAAGAGTGACCTCTTGAATAAAGTGTTCCATACAGTATATAAGCTAAGATTTTACTTTAAAAGCCGCCAAGGTGTATTTCTGTTAAAAGAGGAGACAAAAAATGAATGAAGCGTTAAAGATCTACCCTATCAACTAGTTTTCGAAATGGCTTCATTAGTTCAAATTCTAATGTTTACTCTTGTATACTTGTTGACGTTTAGTGCTGTGTACCTTTGAAGGACACTCTCAATAAAGTCATCAGTTTTTTTTAAAAAAAATTTTGGGTTGGTATTTTTGTATTATTATTTCTTCCTTCTTGTTATTAGCTAAAAGTGATGCTTATGTTGCTTTACAGACCACTTCTGATGTGTCAAACTTACTGCTTGCTGGAGAGAATGGAGATTTAGTACAGGTAATTTAAATCTTTTGACAACTGGCTATTTTCTAAGTGATGAATTCTATGTAGAATATGATAGGTTGTTAATCTGCGCTTCTAGTTGCCCTGGGGACACATGGCAGTGATTCAGTGGTAAGCGTGTAGGGACTGCAGATCCTCATATATACGTCTCACAGGTTTGAGTTTCCCTGTCCACCTCTGTTAATGTGATGTAATCACACGAGGTGACAGCAGGTGGTTTTTGCGAGGTTTTCTCCGTGTCATATCAGTACCCTTTACTGATAGGCGATTAGGAGGGGTTTTTCAACCTGATTTACCCCCAAATGGGTACTCTGTTATTTTTTCTCCAGTTGTTACAATATTCCGAGGCTGATATCAAGAAGTTAAGGACAGAGTTAGAGCTAGGCTACCAGAGTGAAATACTTATCAAAGAGAAACAGTGGCATACTCAGTTACTCGAGGTAAAAGAAGAAGAAGAAATGAAACTGAAGGAAGCGCTAGACGAGATTAAGGGCCTCAAAAAAAGAGAGGTGGACAGAGAATCAACGCTTAGGGAAATGAAGTAAGACTGCGAGCCTTCTCTAACACACACACATTTTACAAAAACTTACTAACCTGCTTCTTAAAGGGATGTCCGGTTAACTTAAAGGGAGACAACTGTTTTTCAACCTAAACTTATTATTTTTATTGCATATTTTCAACAACCATCTGTATTGCACTTGCAATCAAATTAGCATAGCTGTTAATTTAAAAAGAGGAACTGACGTTATTGTTAAAAAACACGGTAGTTCTATCATCTAGTCCTGGCTGTCCCAGGAGTTTGTTGAAAACATTATAGTCTTGGTTATCAGTAACTTTGACACATATTAAATTTTGATATTTTCTTTAACTTAACTTCTTGGGGTTTAATTTAACTTTTTTCTGAAACTTAATTCTCATTTATGTTTAAGATTAACTTTTTTAATTAAATTTGTTCAATTACATTTTAATTATTTTTTTATATTACATTTTATTTTATTATTTTTTTAAATAACATTTTAATTATTTTTAAAACTTATTTTTTAAATTTAATTCTAAAATATAATCTTTCAGCTAATTTGTTTTAATTAAATTTTGTCAATTTAATTTTTTTAAATAAAACTTAAAAATTATTATAAAAATTATTTTTTATTAAAAAATTTTAATTACATTTTAACTATTTTTTAAACCAATCTTTTAATTAATTTTTTAAATTAAATTTAGACAAATCTTTTTACAAATTTGATTTAATGACTTTTTTAAATTCAATTTTCATATCTTGTTTTCTTTTTTCATGTAACTTGTTTTTACCTTTCTGCTTATTACATAATTCTAATCACAATTTCTTTCACTGTTGTTTCGTTTGCGTTAATCTATTATGTGTTAATTTCCTTATTTTTTATATTTAAAGTAATTAAAAGATTTTGGCTGATGCTGTTTTCATGGTTATTCCTTTTATGATGAATGTTTAATTCAACTACACCCCCTTGCTAAATGCATTGTGTCCTGGCTGTTATTTCTTATTGATTGTAGTACAGTAATTTTCTCAATATGCAGCTAAAAAGTTTACATTTTATGGTTGTTTTAGTGTGGCTATTCAGTGTTGGAGGACACTACCGTCTTGTCAGTTTAACATATGTCAGCCAACCAAACAAACAACCAACCAATCAAC
>JAQQZZ010146604.1:0-12811 GCA_030265115.1 Mopalia vespertina | reverse complement strand
TATAGAGACAAAAATCACCTTCCTATGATAAACAGGTAGGGAGTTATGGTCATTTATATGTAATGGCGGCCATCTTGAATTTCTCAAATTGCTCAAGGGTGGAAACATGTCATCAAGCAGTTTCTGAAAGTATAGACCATTAGCTACCAAAATCAACAGTAAAAAAGACTTAATACAACAATGCAGGGTTAACTCTCTCTGCTTCCGGACTACTGCCAGTGTGGAAATGGTCTGGGTTGCATAGGTTTTGGTTAACTACTTTACATATAAATAGCTAATAAAAAGAAGAATGACTATATTTAGAATTAAACACTGACATTAATTAGGATTTATTTACGCTATCAAAAATAATATAACTATTTCATCAGCTTTCATCTTTCAAATGGTGTTGGCAATATATTTATTTGGATGTATATCTTGCTCTGATACAATGATTGTACGACAGACTCCAATGTTTGAGAGGCGATTGGTTGATTGCTATAATACATGTAGGTATGTGTCAAGCCTTTAAAAGTGGCGATTCTGTGGTTAGCTCGCGGGGTAGTCGGTTTCATTCCGGGACGGGTCTCCGTCTGCATGTTTTGAACAACTGAATTCTGTTTTAAGTAGGAAAGTGCTATCTCGAAATACGAATACTATATGTTGTAACAATACACCAAAGGAACTAATACGGTAAGCACGTAAGCTATGTTCAAATATATTTTGTGAATAGTCCAATCATTTAGCCATGCTCTGTTCGCCGCGAAGAATAGCCATTCTATTGACAATCACATACATTTGGGAGTAAGGTTTCCGACGTGATTGTACAAATCTGTTCACGTGTGCGGTCATCTTATTGATGTAACGTCTGAACGGAGCATCAGCTGTGTCCGAAATACCACCTGTAAATCGTATAATTAATCACTAGAGATTTTAACGCCCGTAAAGTCGCATTAGTGTGAAAGGATAAAGCTTACTTATGGGACGAGGTTTCAGTTTACATACATAACTAAATGACAATATAATGTGTTCAATTGTCCGTGAAATGATGCACATCGACCAGGGAGCCATATGTTGACTAAGGGTCTGACCATGACAAGCCGTTAGTTGTAAACACTTATATAAAAATGGTTCTGGAAAAAACGTACTTATTTATCAATTTCTCAGCAAGTTTTTCCAAAGGCTTTGTCTTAAATAAAGAAAATGAGCATGATTGTCTTATTTACATCATTGCTTTTTAAAAAGACATTTACGTAGATTCTTATATGCGCATATACCATATTCGCTTTAAAACAAGGCAAAATAGTGACTGTAGTTGTATGAACCAGTACATCCAAGTTTAAATGGCATTGGGAATAGTGTACGCGATGACAAATGCCCAGGACAATTCTTGATGTTTTTCGAAGAAGTGCAAATAATGTCATTATGTATGTGTTCAGAAAACTACTTTCGCCAACATGCTATTTGAATTTCTTATAAAACATACTATTCCTGGTTGATAATCGTACATTAAAACCTCACCATTACTATGAAAAAAATACAAATTATTCTGTATTTGCTTACATACATTTATGTGTTGTTAATCGGCACATTTTATTGTATCTGCTAACGTTATTTAACATAGTAAGGAAGATGCGTCAGTTGGGCACGACTTCCCTGAATGTTTTGAAATCCCGGAATGTAATAAGTATAACATTTACGTGCAACACTGTTACCCCGTGTGTAATACTGGCTACATTCCGTGCAACAATTTTGTCCGGAATGTACCGCTTCTGCGCATATCTGACAGCAACTTCCGAATTTTGTCGCGCAATATAATAACGTTTATTTTGTTCCATTACCTTATAATAAATAATGTTCCAGATTATCTGCATAACTTAGGTAATATGACGAGATACTACGGTTAATTTCGATTTTTGTTGACGAGCTCCTGAGCGGTTACTGTCGAAATAGTTCTTAACCTATCGAAACTAGAACTTGGCATCT
Organism: Mopalia vespertina; assembly: GCA_030265115.1. Taxonomy (NCBI): domain Eukaryota; kingdom Metazoa; phylum Mollusca; class Polyplacophora; order Chitonida; family Mopaliidae; genus Mopalia; species Mopalia vespertina. The sequence goes on along the minus strand of JAQQZZ010146604.1, from coordinate 10,846 downwards.
CCAATATTAACTTTTAGTAGAAACATCTTAATAATCAGACCCACACATCTCACAAATACAGCAGGGACGCCTACTAACAGATCGCCATTCTGTACGTTGAAAGTCAGCATCCTGATCTATACAATTGAAGAAATTGCCATGTCAAAGGAACTGGTCTCTCTTATGCTCAGATGGAATCGGAAGTTTAGATCAACGATTTAGCCTGGTTAGCTGGATATATATTGTAATCTACCAGCTTGGTACAGTGTCTATTGATATCGTCGCCATATCCGAAGACAATAGCACCAGGAATATATTTATTTGTTTGTTTGACGCACACAATGATACATGAATTTCACTTACATGACGACGAATTGTCCATTTCACACTGTGCCTTACTCAAATACGATGGGAAACTGAGAGTAAGCCTCTTTAAACACATACAGCACCTTATTATGGATTTACATATTTGATCAGGGTTCAGCGTCCTACTCAAAAATACCTGACGTATTTGGCAACATTATGTACCTGGTTTATTGAAGAAACCTCAATCACCTCCGCCACCACACAATATATCTTATATATACATAAAGCTGAAACGGTGATTCCGGCCACATTTTCCGCGTACCGTGATGGGACGATCTTCCTCCAACACTCTGCCAGCTGAGCAACGGCTCCGTCGCGGTAATATCGTATGCAACCAGACATGTCAATTTGCGTGCTCACCGGAAGCACCGATATGGATTGATCTATTTTCTTATTGATTAGTTCGTTTTTAGGTTAGGTTATTTTACTTGATTTCATATACGCCATGGTATCATAAAAAGGACGCATGGATACCCAGTCAACCATTGTACACACTTTACACAGCTAGATGTCATTCTTTTGCAAATATGAAACATCCAAGTTAACCTATACAAATTCCATACCGAGAGGCAACTAATCGATTCAACCTTTAATTGAAAACATGCAGTTCAGGCACTTCCCTAGTGTTTAATACATAACGGGCAGATATTGCCTCGCAGCTGCCGGGCAGCACAGTGACTCTTTATAAAGAACCATACACTCCAATCACATTTAAATACACAGGGCCAGATTCTGATTATATTGTACATATTTAAGGTCTATATATTCGGCCTACTCTAAATTAAGTTTTTTTTTTTTTATCCGATGCCCTTAACATCGTGATTATTTTCAAATAGACAAAAATATGATACTTTTTAACTGCAATATTGTTTTCAACTAAAAATATAACCCATGTCCACAGATAAAGCACCTTAGTATAATCAATACGTTACACGAATACTTGCTGCGTTTGGTTTATCGGGTTTTCATATAATGAATGTGTATAATTAGTTTTTAGTGGATGGCAGCTTTTTCAACAATGGATATGTCAAGAAGGACGTGTATTGATACGCTGATAACAGTAGATTAATAGCATCTCGTCATAATGAAATTGAAAATTATGACATAACTGATAGTTGGTGCCAAACATTCTACAAAAGAACGTCACGAACAAACTAATTGTCCATGACGAGACAGTAGATGAGAGGGCTAATCTGCAAAGAAATTTCTGCTCATTGCATTTGTGGCATGTATGTGGGTAATTGTCAATTGTTTTGCTTCGCACTTTGTATAGGTTGAAAATTGTAAACACGTGATGATTCTGCATTCAACACAGATTGATGGTACGGAAATGCCCGTTTCTCCCCAAATCATTTACAATTTAAAAGGCCACGTTTTTGGAAAAAAAGTAAACAAAGGCCATTACTTTAAATGGGTCATTATTTTAAACGGGTCGATATAACTTGAGAACAACTGCCAAAGTTAATGTTGGCGATGCCTCGTTTGACAAGGATAATCTATCTGACAATGTTGTTAACTCTCGGAACAATAATGACGCCCAACACGCTATTCTTTCGCTCTGGCCGCTCATTCATTGACTAATAAATGTTAACCCAGCCCATGTGGTTAAGCTGAATGGAGATAGCTATGGACAAAAGTACTTGTGGAATTGGTCCATGCAAAATTACATTGTGTCCGCCGAACAAAACAAAAGTCAGTTCTTTGTCAGTTCTAATACCTGTTGTGCTACACCTTCTGCTGCCATTGTCAGCATATTCACCCATTTCATACACGAAGTTCTTTCTATTTCACGTACACTTAAAATAATCCAGAAAACACTTTATTTACTATGTAGGAACCAAACAGAAACAACACAATCAGCTATTTTATTTATTTACACTATTTTTTGGTAAAATAACAACAATAGCAGTGTTACACAGCATAGTATGCATGTACAGTTATCAATCTTTAGAAACACAGTTTCAAGGCATAAAGCACGGAATTGTTCCGATTATATCCACAAAAGGATAATCACCAACAACCACAAAGTGGCTAGTTTTACATATTCAGATTCCGTATAAATCTCCTTAAAGAGGTGTCCGGGCTATGTTCAGAATTCAATGAAGTATCACACTGTCCAAACGCTGTTACAATGTGATCAGTCCGTATCTTCTTTAGACTAAGTTGAGACTGGCTTGTAACTGATTAAAATCAGTTAATTGATGTCCATACATAGGGACATGCAGAAGCTTCCATATATGCTTTTACAATAACATCGCAAAGAACACTCTGGAAAACCTTAATTTCACCAATCAAAATAATCCAAAACAATTTCCTCAAAACCAGAGAAACTGCTAACGCAGTCTGTATTATTATTTATGTAAACAAGGTGTCTGATGGTTGAAAACTGCGTCACAAGAGCTACCAGGAAACAAAGTTTGACTTGCAGCACATTGTCTTTCATGTAAATACGTATCCACAGCATCGAAAAACACATACACAGATTGAAAACTGACATGAGGTGTGTGATAGTCTGTATGTGTATGTGTCACCTAGTTTTGCCAAAGCGAACAATACATAATACTGGAACTCTTTCATCTGCTAAATACGTAATCCTACAAAACGCTTTAACTAGAGCGACCGATAATAACACATCATCTGTATTGCTACAAATAGCATACACTGGCAGTTGTAAGAAGAAAACACGCAACCGAAAAGTCTCAACTATTTCCTAAGTGTTAAGCATGCAAGGGGTTGTATCCTGTATATACCTTGGCCAACAACGTGATCGTTCACCCTTTATATCTGTCAAACTATCGACAAAACAAAAAACGGGATTTTACCATGGCGAACAACAGCTGCTAATGCAGTTGCTCACATTTGCTCTACGGGTAGAATTCTGGGTCGTAGCCCCTGGAATCGAAATACACATGCGGCGGCCACAGAGGATCTGCGGGGGCGTCAGGGTGACTCTTGGACGCATCCTGTCAAACATGAACAATATACATCTTTCAACATTAAGATCTTAAATTTCTGTGGAAAAAAATCATTTAAATACCAGTATTCTGCACTATACTGTAATATATTGCAAAAGAAAACAAAAGATATACAACAACAACAATTATATATTCACTTGAAACATTATGTTTTAAACATGATATATTTTCAAATATCAGCGGTGAAGTATCATTTGAATATACCTACCTTGTCAATCAAAAAACAAAATACCACTATTAGAAAAATCACATGTGCACGTTGTTTCTTAGATTGTTTTGTTTATTGGTTGGCTTTTTTATCTTACATGCGTGCCGCTAGAAGTAGCTTATTGTTCTCCCGAGGATGTCAGTTGTAAAAGGCAAACAAAACCGTCTTGTGTGTGTGTCTTGCTTTGTCAGAATTGTTGCCAGCGACACCAACGAGTGCTTTATTCAACCACGGCAATGGTACACCGTCGTGCCAGTGAAATAAGCTTAAGTATGAAGTAAACCCAAATAAAAAACTAGATTTTTGACCAGCTGAGATTTTTCACTCAATATTTAAGAATATTTATTTGCTTTTTAATCAGATGTCCATCTATGTATAAGTTATTTATTTTGTTCGAGTTAACGAAAGTCAAAAGCATTGTTATATACGGCTTTCCATGTTGCGAAATTGGGTCGAAAGAATTCCCATACGATTATATACAGAACATAACTGGCTAGATCTGTGCTTATCTGCCTACGAATATTACATGTCGTGGGATTTGTATTCTTTTGTATACCGTCCGGCGATTCTTTATTGAAAACAACATGCTTTGATGCTCATTTGGTAAATCCATTAAACGCTAGATCTAGAAAACTGTAAGGATCATGGGAATTGTGTAAAATGACAAGACGTTTCAGGGTATTTCACCCACCGACTTTTAATACATGCTAATAATGGGAATAAGGGTAATTTGGGTAATTTGGGTAATTTGGTCCCCTGCAAGATAAGGTTCTACTGCATTATTGGACATTGGTTTTAAAATGCTTCCATCGGCGTGATAGTCAGTATTACATCACATTCCCTCATTACGCAAGTTTCATTTCAGATTTACAGAAATATATAGATAGCTCAATATCGTATTTCAAAACAGCATCATTTATATATAAGTCGAGTACCTAGTATGTTGTCTATGTACATGTAATTTATTACCTATTTAGGAGAAACTTGTTCCGCCCGGATAAATGGACTGAATAACTTTGACCAGACCTGCATACCCAGTGCATTCTAGTGAATTTCGTACACATAATTAATGTGAAATACACCAATAACCATAGGCTGAATACACAACAATACACAAAATCGTTAGAAAATACTTTTAAACAACAGATTGTTTACATATAAATACATTGGTAGACAGGTCTGTCTTCGTCATCCCGTTTCCGCCTTTATTGCATATCAGGTTTTAGTTTCCAGTGTGTTGCACCATGATGCCATAAATATTAAATATCATTTGTAAATTGTCCAATTAATTATGCCAAACCTTTGAAATATCATTTGTAAATTGTCTAATTAATCACATTAGATAACACGTGGAGAGATCAGTAACATCAGTATTGCTCATCAGTATTTCGATAGGACGCAATTGTTTTTTTTCAATGGGGTTTAACGCCGTTCTTAAGGTTACTTTAATGGCATGACAGGGTGTCAGCCCAATAGGGGAAGGAAATCACAATCGCCGCCACTGGCAACAAACACAGACAGAACATGACAGGACGAATACTTGACGATCGCAGTGCGTAATACAAAGACATTACAAATAGATCGGCTTCATGCTGTCCATTACCTGTGAGAGGACCAGGGCAACAGGAAACCCACTCCCAACCCTCCGCACGTGTTGACTGTGCTACGTTGGTATATTTCAAACTGTATCTAGCTGACTAATTTCAAGTTAAGCATTTGAGTTTGTTAATTTTTGGATTATTGTCAAATGTAATCATTTCTAAACTCAATTATTATAAGGAAATATATAAATAATCTGGAAGATTTTCCGGATCATACATACAACAATTGCACATCAAATGTTGGCTACGCGTTCATAACAAACATTTTATCAAGTGTACAACACATCCAAGATTACGGCAAAAGCCAACGCCGAGAAACATGAATATCCGCATTTGTCAAGATTTTCAATGTGGACAGTATTAAGTCAAGATTTATAAAAATGTTTCCCTTTTCCTTATATTCATTATTAAATTACGATTACTCATCAGACATGTTTTGTTTTCGTTTTTCAGGAAAAAAAAATCGTGTTTAAAATGGATGAGTACACGTTAACGAATGTTGACCTTTATCGGTTAGCCGAGTTTCCTGTGAAAGTAGATAGCCCTTTCAGTGTCTGTGCGTCTAATTAACGTCTGGACTGTACTTCGAGCAGACTCATCCATTGTGTCCGAAATACCCTCTAAGATACCATTTATAAATTGTCACGTTAATCACGTTTTACTATACGTGGAGACTGCACTAAAATCATTATAGTCGAATGGATTATGTAGGAACTGCAAAGTTGACATAGTTCGAGGTTTATCCAGCTGCCCAATGTCAAGTCAGAATTTACACCTTGTAAAACTTGGGTAATTGATAACCAATTCAAGGGCACATCCTATTGGTGTGTTATCAATTTTCTAATCTAGCAAGATTATTGTAATTATCCATGATACATTTCGATATCTATATCTGCTGATCTACGGGTTTGTGAGAACTGAAACACTATTTTACCACAGCCAATGGCTTTAATCGACATCCATTTATGTCTGTTTTGGTAGAAAATGATCATAGAGCTCATACTTTCGTACTTATTGATCTGTCAATGCCATGCCGTTATCATTTCAGCGTCGAGATATATGAACCTTATTGTTCTCTCTTATGGAAAGTCGATGCAGACAAAGGGGAACATTCCCTGTCGTGCAATAAAATCACTTGATGATTTTGCGCAACAGCTATGTAAGTTATAACAAATTTAAAAAAACAAGCCGAAATTAAAGCAATCAAGCTATGACATGGGAGTAGCAGAATTGCAAGTTTTGAGAGAATAGGAGAGTTGTTTTCAAGTGATTCTTTCACAATAGAAACAGACGGTAACTCAGTTTACTAGATGTAAATCTAGTAAAATTGACCACCCAGTAAAGGCCATATTTTGCAGAATTCGATGAAATGCTCTCGGATATGTTGATTTAACAACAGGAAACTATTCCGTTGTTTCATTGAAACTATTCCGTGAATTCGATTCCTTTCCAAGACTTCATAACCCATATACACATGGCAATTGTAAAAGTTTACAATGGCTGGATCTTTCTGTTATAGCAGCTGATATGTTTTCGGAGTATCTGTTGTAACGCAAAGTGAAGCTGATCAGGCACGATATTATATGTGACCAATGAGAATATTTAGTACATAATCACATCACACAGTTTGTCTATTTCTCAACAGAAATGTTTAATAGCAATATGCGTGCATTTAGAGTTAAGTTCATAATCTCACTGTTCTATTTTCTTGAAAGGCATGCTGTATGTGCGTGTTGCTTCCAGCGACGTGTTTCTTGCATTTCAGACACATTAAAGCATATCACGACTCTGTCAACAAAATCCTTGCACCTTCGTTAAACATCCTGTTATTAACTGCTTTGATTTTCGTGTAAAATCATACTTCTAATAGTAAAAAATTGAGTCGCCTCGACACGAGGGCGGAATTAAAAAACAATAAACGTGAAGAAGCTACTAATTTCGTGGTTTAATTTATTTAGTTTTCTAACATTTCTAACATTGTATAGTGCAACACGGTTTTACAGGAAAGCCACAGTAATCAGTGGTAATTGATTCTGCTTTGATATAATCCCTTGTCTACCACCCTTGTCGAATCAAGACAGATTTCAACCATCTCTTGTTGCAGCATTTCTCATTATTTCCCTGTAATGACCCAGGGGAAATAAAGCTGCGCAGCTCTAAAAAGTCATTAGTGTGGATAGTAATTACTATTTATTAATTTACTATGGGGTATAAACAGTGAATAAACACGCTTACCTGTAATATGCAGATGCATTTCAACGTCATCAATGTCTGGCCAATGTACCATGTAAGTCTTTTTGCATGACAAATATATTCTGTTTTAATTACCATAGAATTACATCCACTACCTTGTTAGGACATCCCTCTTTGTATATATGCTGCTTTGTTGTAAATTAATAGGGTTTCGCAGTTAAAGGCTCAACAGACTTAACAACAACGGTGTTTTTATCCATTATTCCCAATTGTATAATATTAATTGGTATATATGTCCATGTGTCATAGTTAAGTTTTGTACTAAAATAAGACAGTCCTCATACATTCTACGTTTTACACAAACTATGACATATAGACACAAAAAGAACGATATATACAGTTTATTTATTTGCCTTAAGACCACTCGTCGATTTGTGCCGGAAGTCTTATTTTTGCCGTCTACGTTCCGTTTAAGTCAATCAGATATTCAACGCGGCTTTAGAACTGTCAAGTTGGTCAGCTTTCAGGGTCTACAGGAAAGGAAATGACAACAAATAAAGTATGCTATGTAAATTTCGCTTAAATCTGTTCTAAAACTGGTGTTAAATATATTCTCATCTGGCCAAATTGCCGTTATATACTGCATAAATTCCAAATCAACTATATTGAAGTCACATTAAATGGTTTATGGATTATTTGGTTAGTGTGTTATGCTACATTTAGCAGTATTTCATCTACGATGTGACGTGAAAATATGGTCAATTTAACTGAAATTCCAATTGGTAGCACCCTTAGCATTCAACGTTTTAAATATGTCATGTTTTTTTATTGTTTCAATTTGTATCTAAAAAAAAATTGTAGAATTGCAAATTGTGGCCAAAACTACGTCAATTATTTCAAATAATTTGTAATCATTCATTAAACAAAGCTTGTGATACACACTGATCCGTTTATGGAGCTTGGTGAAAGCAGCAAGCGAAATCTTGTCGAACAAAACCTTCATAGATGTAACTACAGAACTTCCGCAAACCCCACACAGTGAACCAATATATGTTTGATATCGTTAAGGCAGAAACACACTTCGCTCGTTGGAGAGCTCTTACTTTTATCTATTAAAAAGAATTAGGTTTGTTTGGTAACTTTTGCCTATACGGCATAGCCTTAGAATCGATGTATAAACGCATGCTTTATTATATTTTGTTTAAGCTGCTTACTCATCTAAATTGTAGTTACGTCAGTTTGTGTAAGTTGAAGTTAATACGACATCAATCACATTTTCATACCTTTTCATATAATTTATTTAAATACATTACACAGACGTGTACAGCAATTTGTACGAAAATCCCACTGTACAAATTTAAAAAAAAATGTAAATGTCTCCGAATCAGTAAAATCCACAATTTATGGTTCATATACATGTGTTAAGCAATCCATGTGTAGTTAGCACGTACGTAAGCTGTAATCAGTATATGTTTGTTTCATTGGAATGTTTGTTCTATGAGGGTTTAACGTCTTACCCTAATACATTGCACTTATATGACGACATTGTGTCCATTTCACACTGTTCTTTACTTAAATAAGTAAGGAGGAAATACAGCTACTCCTGTATTCAGGCGAAATTAAGATCCAATCACCTTGAAGATATGTCCACTCCTCGGCAAATTCTTAGTTCTGTTCCACAGTTTACCGATGGACCAAGTTGCTTTTTCAAAATATAAATGTATATTTTTTAATCCCTAATATCAGTCACAGTAGAATAGCATAATTTTATCCTTAGGCAAATGCTATGATATTCGCAGAAAGAAACGTCAATGTCTTGGGGCGATTCACTTCGCAACAACAAAAAAAGCTTCTACTTTGACAAATGTTACCAGGATTTTTTTTTTAAAGCATTGCATTGTAGGCTGTTCAGGCTCAGTGTCCAGGAGCCTTTAATTTGAGAAGTAGTTAGACAATTCTAGTGGTAAAAATTACATATTGATTGTATTCGTATAGATAAATAACAAGTTCATAAAAAGAAGTGAACTACTGGTCTTTGCCTTTATACAATATCAATGCAATAATACGGCTAGTTTTACAAACTATCGAAGACGTTCTAAAAGCAGACGGAAACAGTTTGTTATATGACAGGAAGCTAAAAACTATGCTGCAAAAAATAAAATAAACAGAAACAATTATTAGAAAAGAGCAGGGTTATACCAGGTTAAACACAATGGTATCTTTGCACATTTCACCAATGGATGTACTCTACGATTACTATGGTAAAACTTTACAAAATAACGTACAGATAACAAGGCTATTATCATAACATGGTAAATTAAAGTTCCTTTGTATAGGGCTGTGTTTAATATGGTTTACCACGAACAAAAGATGGTAACAGTGGTTTTAGTTCCTTGCTCTGTACAATTTTATCATAGTAATTAATTGTACGGTATATGCATGATACTGGTATACCAAGGTAAACCATATTAAATGGACCATCATCACGTTGTGTTAGCTTGATACAATCATGGTACTTCTTATGCCAGAAATGTAGCTTATCGAATTTAAAGAAGATTCAACAGACCATTAGGTCAGTCACACAATTTTAAGGGGAGATAACAGAATGCGAAATTTTGAGGTTGATAGGAAAGAGAATATTAAGAAAAGTCCCAGATCCGGTGGAGTGAGGGACGATTTGTAAAAGTTTTCTTCAAGGATATTTGTTACTTCGCGAGTAGATCAATGAATGAACGGTACATACAGAAATGTATGCCAACAGCTCATCGTGGAGTCCCTATTACCTGTATTCCCAAAAGGGATAAGCCCGACGGAGAATGGCAAGATCCTGGGCTCTCGTAGCGTTCCGAATACATGTACCAATGGCTTTGGTTTGTGTGTTGTTGGTTTTCGTGTTTGATTCAAATTCGATAGTTATCCCAGGTTTAGAGCTCAGATAAGAAAGAATTGCATGAGATTTTCACGTAACTGTTTTTTTTAAAGTATTAGTATACGTCAGTATAGTGTATTATAGAGCCTGCATTTTGTAGCGTGTACTTTGTACATGCACGGAGCAGCTCGATTGTACTAGCCTGAGCTTCTGGTGTACGGTATATGCGGGCAAAATCATTGTATTGTGTTAGCATACACAAAAGTGAGACGGGAAGATTCATGCCAAGTCAATTAACTCTACCTCCATTTTGTAACCATCCAGTACCATCTAGCTTTTTAACGCAGACTGGGAACTTTTGGATAAACCCGCACTATTACTGTCTTGTCAGGAAGTGCTCTCCCTTTACTATAAGCCAAAAGTGCATACAAATTTGAAAATGGGTTATGTAGGTCAACATAAATTAGAAAATTGTATTCATTTAAAAATGATTAAACTTTTTAGTATGTTTATAATTTGTTTGATTGTTTGATTTGGGTGACTGGTATCTTTAAAAAGGGAATTGGATTGATATACATCTGAATGACATCAAAGCATAGTCCCGGTGTATTTATACAGCTGTAATTTGTCTTCCTACGACCGCACAATTTACGCC
>JAQQZZ010146593.1:0-12811 GCA_030265115.1 Mopalia vespertina | reverse complement strand
ACTGGCTTAGGCACAAGATGGAAAATCAAATCGTGAATCTGTCCCCTCTTAGACCCTTCTCTTCAAACTATCTTAACTGTGTGGGCGTCAAGATCCATTCATGGATCTCTTGTTGTGATACACGGCTACTTTATCTAAAAAACATGACCATTAAAATTTCGCACGGACTAGATGCCTTAGTTCCTTCTATTACAACAATGGGTGGGATTACATTCAGTGTTAAAACAAATTCAACACAGAAAAATGGCTGCTATTGCACATTTGACAATGTGAACATGTTAAAGAAAATTCACTTATGTGAAAAACAATTGAACATATGTGAAATTTAATTTTATTTTACATATGTGAAACTCTTTTCAACATATGTGAATAAAATACAAAAACCTAACTATTTTACATAAGTGAAAAAGAATTTCACATGTGTTGAATAAACTTTTATTTTACATATGTATAAAAGAGTTCCACATATCAAAAACACTGAGAAACAATTTCTCACCACATTTAAATTCAGTATATTCTACAAGTGTAGCATGCACATGCAGACATTTCGCGGGCTGTTGCTAGATCAATTCAGGAGGTAACCCGAGCTCTCCATCAGCGGAGTGCCAACAACACAGCTTATGCCATCCATAGATGCTTATGCTTCTGATCAAATTTATTGCTGTCAAATAGAGGCTGTGAGGAAGAAGTCACTGTCGGTGTAATTGTTGGTGTGGATGCTTTTATTTCACATATGTACAAAAGAGTAATATTCACCTTTTTTATTTTGCATAATGATAAGTGAAAAAGATTTCCAGAAATATTAAAAAATGTCGAAATTGTTTTTTACATAAGTTGAATTGTTTTTCACATTAGTGAAATTCTTTTCAACATATGAAAAATAAATAATTTATTTCACATATTTGACATTTTTCAGATGTGAAAATCTTTGTCACATCTGAAAAAGAATTCAACATGTGTAGAATAAAGCTAGAAGTGATAAAACAACTTGCCATAGTAAAGATTGTAACTTGAAAACAAGTTATCAGTTATCCTTAAACTCCAAATTTAGCTTCATTCAACGTAACTACCACAGACAGGATTGCTTTCAACCAAATAACACAGACAAATAGGATAAGAAGCACTATGATGTTTACTTTACGTTCAAAGAAACTGTTTCCAAAAATATGTAGGAATAAGCAATTTAACCAGGATTGTGAATATATTTTTTCAAAAGAAGTTTTTAACAAGGACTTGCTGGCTACTCCGTTTTAGACTTCAAAATCTTGTATAGTTATACATTGCGATAAGAACATTTGTTAAACTTTTCAGAATATCAGAGCTGAATTTCTCCCACAATAAATTAAAAGAAGTTCCGCCAGTGATTTTCCAGTTGAAGACCTTACAGAAACTCTATCTCCAGAACAACAGTATTTGTTATCTGTACCGCTCAATTAACACAGATACTGAGCTCATGACACCTGCTGATAGGATGAAGCATTTCAAGTCTACAATAAGTGAGTTCAAAAGAGGTCTACGTTAACATTTAAGTTTTATACAGTTCTCAGCTTAGTGCTTCTGATGGGTCAATGCTAACATTGAAGTTTTATACAGTTGTCAGCTTAGTGCTTCTGATGGGTCTATGCTAACATTGAAGTTTTATACAGTTCTCAGCTTAGTGCTTCTGATGGGTCAATGCTAACATTGAAGTTTTATACAGTTGTCGGCTTAGTGCTTCTGATGGGTCTATGTTAACATTTAAGTTTTATACAGTTCTCACAAAACTCTTTAGCATCAAATTTGGAATAATGGTATATTGTTATACATGTGATTTGTTAACCCCATTCAAATTTGAGAAGTTTTCACTGTAATAAGACATTTTGACATTAAAGGGTGTTTATTGATACAATGTCCTCACAGGAAATGTCAATAACATGAGCACATATAGAATTACAAATTTTGGACTGAATATATCCAATCAACAGTGTTTTTGGATTACAATGTACAGAGTTATCTCCCTTTTCCAAATTTTTATATGAATGTATTAGCTGCAAACCTAACAGATGTTTAATGAAAAATGAAGACGTATTCTTTGTCTCAAAGTATTAATGTTGTGTGCTGAATTAAAAAGTTTGGGAGAGCGTATTTTCATGAAATTTCCCTTTTTTTAATTCTCATCAATGAAAAATGAGGACTTGACCACTCAATGTTAAATATACTGAAAAAAATATCTTGGTTGTCTTTACACTATAATATCTGTTATCATTGGTAGTGCACTGTTTATTTTTAGCTGTTGTTTGAGTTTGATAAAGCACATAAAAATGTATTATGACTCCGGTATATATAATCTCATCTATATTAAAGGGAAAGGCAACTGTTTTTTTACCTAAACTTATTATTTTTATTGCCGATTCTCAAAGACAAACATCTGTATTGCACTTGCATTCGAGTAAGCATAGCCATTAATTAGTTATCTTAACAGGTGGGACTGACGTCATTGTTCGAAAACAAGGTCAGTCATCAGTGTGCCCATTTGCTTATGGATGCATTGGAAGTCATCTATAACAACACGGCGTATACACAAGCTAGGTCATCCAAGCGCAATGTTAATCTGTTGTTTACATATCAAAATAGCTCTTTGAGTAACACATATAATATACGTTTAGCATTTTTTCAGCTTACATGCAGTTTTTAGAACCAGGTTGATATGTACAAGCGGTTGTTTGTTGTTGTTGTTTGGCTTGGGGACGGAACCCTCACTTTAGGCTTTATATGAAAGCATCCACCAGTGTAGGCAATAGGGGACAGCCACGACTAGATGATAGGACTACTGTGTTTTAGAACAATGACGTCAGTTTCGTTTTTTAAATGAACTAATGAATGGCTATGCTAATTCGATTGCAAGTGCAATACAGATGGTTGTCTTTGAAAATATGCAATAAAAATTATAAGTTTAGGTCGAAAAACAGTTGCCTTTGCCTTTAAGGCACTTACTGAACTCCAAACATTGGTGTCCTCTTGCTAAGGGCAGTTAGTTTGAAGAGTACATTATGGAAAGGCTTCACATCAACTATTGTTGGAATACACTTTTGTCATATAAGTGAAATACCCTTAAGCATGGTGTAAAACACCAATCAATCAATCATTAAATCAATCAAACATTGGTGTGTCACCCAATCCTGACTCTTCAGCACAAATCTTTATCAGCTCTTAACAATGCTTCTTTTTTGTTTTGAGCATAGTTATTTTTGTCGCCAAAAAAAAATCAGTTTAAAAATATATGCTTAACTGTATTGCTTGATATCACGACTTGATCATACATCATTGTTTGTTTTTGTAGAAAAGAAATTCTCCGAGAAATGGAACTGTGTAAATTTGGCTGTACTGGATGTGTCTTGTAATGGATTAAAGCTTCTCTCTGATGATCTTCTTCAATCATGTCCAAATTTGACATCTCTAATAGCCAGCAATAACTTCCTCTTCAAGTTTCCAAGTCCATGGGCATCTCAGCTGGTTAGTCTACTTCAAACGGTTATTAACTTCACAAACTCGCTCCTTTTTGCAGGGTTTCTCGATATAAATTATGGATGTGATTTTTTGGCAAGATACTGAATCTTTCTTTAGGTGTACAGGATATGCAGTCATATTTGTAGTCAACCCAATGGAATTTCTATACAACTTGTGATATTTTAACAATACATAGAGTTAAAGCTTTAAACCGATAAGTTCTTTTGTTCTTGACTAAAATTCAATTGATTTGCAGTTTTTGAACCAGCACAAAATAATTTTTTGTGAATTTGTTTGTTAAACATAAAGATATACATTGGTCCCAGTTTAGAATTCTTTAATTCATTTTAATAATATGTTTTGAATAATAAATAAGCTGTTAAATGTTCTGGTGATTTTTAGTTGCCTATTTTTTTTTACAGACAATGTTAGATTTGTCAGGAAACAAAATCTCCATAGTGCCATCCACAGTGACCCAGTTCTGGAGTAAAACCCTGCTGTCTTTAAATGTCTCTGATAATCAACTGAAGGAGGTATCAGAGAGCATTGTCACATTATGTAAGTTCATAGTAATATCTGATCAAAGTTTATATAAATCATGAGATGATTCCTCCAGTTTTTAGTCAGACAACAACCTATTGAGAGTCTTTAAAAATGCATATTAAATGTTACAGCATTATAAAATAAGCCAATAGATTCAATTGATTCGACCTTGAGTTCATCATCAGAACCAGACAGACAAACATTATTCTCTACAAATCTGATTAGGATCATATCTAAAAAAACTTCCCATATTTGGTTTGTCACAATTAAAATCTGATACCAAGGCCTTCCAAACGATGTTCAAATAGGTTTATCTTTATAGGGATAATGAAAGGTCACTGTGCTTAATGTCTAACAAAAACGTAGATGGTTTAATAGCACTGTATCAAAGACAAGCCAGAGACCTTATACATTTTGTTCTCAGTTATGACTGTTGTCAATATACATGTAGCAATATAGTGTATGCTTTATGACAGATACCTGAATCTGAGACCAACTATTTTGAAACATATAACTTATGCTATATGGCAGATATCTATTTCTGACACCAACTATATTAAAAAATATTGTGTATGCTATATGATAGATACCTGGTTCTGAGACAAACCATGTTGAAGAATATATTGTATGCTATATGATGGATACCTGGTTCTGAGACAAACCATGTTGAAGAATATAGTGTATGCTATATGATGGATACCTGGTTCTGAGACAAACCATGTTGAAGAACATAGTGTATACTATATGATGGATACCTTCTTTCTGAGACCAACTATGTTGAAAAATATAGTAATTTTCATTTATTCTGAGCTTCCAGCAAGGAATAAATGAAGATTACTACCAGTGTTTCATAAATTTGATATTTACGTCACGAATTTGAGATTCTATTTATCCCATTAATGCATTTTTATAGCAATTTTAAGCAGAAATCAACACATATTTCCACTTCGCTGTCGAGAGTGAAATGAGGAGAATGCATTGGTACAAACACATCTGGGTCAATGTGAATCGTCCATTAGAGGGATCACATCCGCGTAACAGAAAACAGTGCTGGTTGAAATGAAATATTTATTTAACTGAAATATGATAGAAAAGAACAAAGAAATAGCTTTAATTCGAGTCAATGTCTAACAATTATTACTGACCCATCAACAAATCATTACAGAGACATTTGAACATTTCCAAACACATCGAAGTGTGTCGTGACCACTGACCAATATAA
Source organism: Mopalia vespertina (assembly GCA_030265115.1). Lineage (NCBI taxonomy): Eukaryota > Metazoa > Mollusca > Polyplacophora > Chitonida > Mopaliidae > Mopalia > Mopalia vespertina. Next base: position 7,560 of record JAQQZZ010146593.1, on the reverse strand, counting down.
AGACATTACATAGGTCAGTGGTTGTGATGAGTGTTGCACTCTCATGTTTTTAGTATGAAGGTTTGAATGGATCAGAAGGAAAACGACAGAAATGTCATAAATTAGATGATGATTATTTTTACAGGAACATGTCTGCGGATGCCAATGGTTCATTAGTGTAACTGACATGTGATGTAATCACCAAACGGCAAGTTAGCCATGGTTGTTTCGAACAGTGCAAATGCCATTTGCAAGTTGTAAAATAAAATAGCCCATGTAGGTTGTAGTTTTTCATTGGTTGTATTGTATCAATGAACAGAAAGTGACCAATCAGAGAGTGGGAAAGCTGTATCCCACGTATGGAAATATGAAACAAATATCTCATGGCTGTGTTACCTTGAAATTTATTTATTTATGAGGTAAATATAGTTTATGAAATTATCCCGTTCGTCTGTTGAAACCTTGCGCATTTACAAATATGGTTTGGGAAAGGATTGGGCAAACCAATCGTATATATCACACCATTATTGTGGTCTTCTATATTTTCAGATGCTCTGGAAAATTTGAATTTATCTCATAATGCAATCAGTCGCCTCCCTCCACCGACTGTATGGGCGTGTGATAATTTACATGAACTTAACCTTGGTCATAATCGTCTCACGTATCATGCCAGTTCTCCACCTGTTGAACAAAGGTTTGTCTCCCTAATCCTTCTCAATTTATCAAGTCTTACAGACCATGCTACTCCCAGCTAACAAAGATTTGTCTCCCCTTGTCCTTCTCAATTTATCAAGTCTTACAGACAATGTTGAACCATCTAACAAAGATTTTTCTCCCCTGTCCTTCTCAATTTATCAAGTCTTATGCTACTCCCAGCTAACAAAGATTTGTCTCCCCTGTCCTTCTCAATTTATCAAGTCTTACAGACAATGTTGAACCCATCTAACAAAGATTTGTCTCCCCTTTTCTTCTCAATTTATCAAGTATTACCGACAATGCTACACCCATCAAACAAAGATTTGTCTCCCCTGTCTCTGTATTTACAAATTAAGCTTTTATTTCAATATGTATTTACCAAATATGACTTTCTAAATAATATTTCTAATATTATGATACAATATGCCCTTATTGGCTTTCGCAGTCTGTTCATTCCGAGTTTGTAAACGAATGAGTGCTTAATATTTGAATATATACTATAATAGCCCAATGTAGTAAATAGAGCATTAATCAGTTATTTAAGAAGAGTGTAATTTGATCATTGATTATGCAACATTGTAACTGGTACAACAACAATTTTATTTTTGATTTTCTTAGAAAGAACTTTTTCACTCGGTGGTCAACAAGTTCATCATATGATTTGGAAGAGGAAGCATCGGGTATTGAGTTTCCAGGAATTCTCCGTGAACATCTTTCGTATCTACACCTCAACAACAACAACCTGTACAATGTACCTGCCAGTCTGTGTAACTTAGAACGACTTAAAGTCCTCAGCTTACAAAAGTAGGATGTTTTGTTCTCTTCACAAACAAGTCAATGTGTCTATTGTTATTGCTACCTATAAAATGATGCATGAATGGAATAGGATTTCAACAAATTCCGCAAACACAAATTGGCCACAATTGCATAATTTTACAATATCCATGCCATTGTGTTGTGGAGTTGATAATTTTAGAACAAATTCACCAATCAACTTGAAACTTGAACTATAGCTTTCCCCTATCAAGACAACCGATGGGATCACATTCACCAAATTCACAAAAACAATATGACTGCCATTGCATAATTTTACAATATTCAGGCTTATGTGGTGTGAAGTGGAAGAACAATTTCACCGATATACTTGGAATATAGTTTTCTCTTGTTAAAACAACAGATGGGATTGCATTTCACCGATATACTTGGAATATAGTTTTCTCTTGTTAAAACAATAGATGGGATTGCATTTCACCAAAATCTGTAAGACAATATGGCCATCACTCAGTGAGTAATTTAACAAGATTCGTTTCTGTATGGCGGGTGGTTGGTGGGAGCTTCCTGATGCCCTGGTTCTTTGTGAGCTAAATTGACCGATTGATTGTGAGAATATTCTTTGGAAAATGAGTTTGAAGCAAGGACCTGCTACCTCCCTTATCAAAAAATACCATGGATTTTCCATGGTAAAACTATAGTTCTATAATGACCATGGTATATTTACCATGCTTTATAAAGTTTACCATGGTAATTGTGTGGTACATGCATGGTATACCATGGTATCTGACAGTTTACATGGTAAAACCATGGTATAATAATGAGCATGTTATATTGACCATGCTTTGTAACATTGCACTGTGGTAATTGTATGGCACATGCATGGTATACCATGTTATTTTAACGTTTACGTGGTAAAACCATGGTACAGTAATGAGAATGTTATCTATATAATGCTTTAGAGTTGAGCACTTTTGTGGCACATGCATATGGTTTTATAAAATAATTCTCCATACATAGAATTTATAATCGCACTATGCTTATCCTGGTAATTGAATGCTGTATTAGCATACTATGTTACTAAAATGTACGTTAAGATACATTTAGCCTTTATTACTAAATGCATGCTAACTCTCAAATCTATTTACTATGATAATTATATGATTCCAGTATAGCTTACCACGGTTTCGTTAAAAAACTGCATCCAGTACAATGCTTTACATTCATAATAACATGAGAAGACTTTGGTAATTTACTGGTAATAAATCTGGCAGAGTATAGCTTTTACTAGAATCCTGGAAAGAAGGGGCGAAACTCCACATGTTATTATATATAACACGATTTAAAATTGATAACGCAGATAAATTATCATTGACAAAAATAGCTGATCGTGATTAATCTACTTCGAAAATTAGTATCTTTGGAACTTATTATTCACTATTGTTAAATGTAAAAAGTAGGGTATGGGCCACTATTGTCTGTATAAACACAATTGAATAAATTATAAAAGCAATAGAGATACAAAATAATGATGAAACTTAGTATATGTATATACAAAATGTATGGTATAACGGTGGTGTATGATACAATACAGACAGTGGAGGCATTAATCACTACCAACTTTCAGTAGCTTTAGAATAAAATCTTGATCAGCTATTGAAATAGTCAAGCATTTGTGAGTTATTACACTGGCCCTTTGCAAAAATCTGTTTTGTCCTTTTCTTGCATTTGTCATTATTTTAGCTAGATCCATATTGACAAAATCATCAAACACCCTGTGCCTTCTGGTAACTACTAACTCAGACAGACAAACAAAAACTTCAATATGACAAGTACACACTCCAACACATACAGGCTTACTGGTAAAACATTTCTGTAGGATACCAAACACACCATCTTTCAGCTGAAAGACTGAATTATCTTGTTTTAACTGTGTACAGTATGATGCCGTTGAAAGCAACTTTCGATCCATTAAAAAGCAATCAAACATTGTACATTCTCTGTTCTGTATTGTCTGCCCAAGTATCCGCTGCATCTCCACAGCCTGGGTTACAGAAAGACTACCTTTTATACCACAACCTAATAAAGTACACGTGTCTATCTTTAACTTTTGTTTTACAATGTGACTAGTCTGGCTTAGCCGAGTATATAGTTCAGTCACACTGTCTGTGACGTTTTCCAACTGGCTTTTCGCTGATTCAGTTAGGTGCCAACAAAACTGATTTAATCAGAACATGTTTACAAAACTTACGATAGTTAAAAAGTAGTAAACATACTACATGCACTGTCAATGTCTTGTCTCATCCCTCTTTCAAAGAAACCTGAGAATCAACGTTTTATCCACATATTGATGTCATTTGTTTTCATTCATATATACATACACTTTTTTAGTTATTTAATTGTTATTGGAATTTAATACTGCATTTAAGGAGTTTTCATTCAGATTGCAGCGGGCGAAGGACAACATGTCACTGACATAACTAAAAGTAGCCTATACAAAACAAAAACCTGTTATGGACAAATGTAAATATCGTAAACCAAGAGCTAGTGTTGAAAGTATAGGCAATGTGACACTGTAAATGACATTAAATCCCCAGATTTAGCTAAAAAGGCATTTCGCAGATTAAAATGTACAATTTAACATAGCTTTTATTTCCACCAATAACTAATAAATGACAAATTAACACAAAACATCTTAGGGAGCAGAAATCACAGCACGTGCGAATAAAGCCAGCATGGGTTGACTTCCATTCAGACAGTTTAACAGATTTGTGAAGAATTAATCCAAAGTTTTTTAATCCTTTAAACACTGATAATGATTTTGTTATGTACCTTGTTTAGTGTGATTATAGGGGGGTAAACACAAGTTGCACTCTAACAGGCATGACCTTTGACTCTAAAGGTGAAGATAAGGACAATAGAACAAACATTGAGAAAAAAGATAGACATTGATATACCAAAACATTTATGAGAAATAAATAAGTCTTTTTTATTATAAACAACCTAGTTGCTTTTTTGTCGGTAAACATTTTTCCTGTTTTTATCTGAATAACTTCAAGGTACTCAAATTGATTTAGTTGCTCTCGGCAAATAAAAGGAACAATAAAAAAAATAATAAATCGATATGCATGTATGTACTGTCAAATGTTTGGTCAACACAGTCAAATCTATCTGTTCACAGCAACCCAGAGTTAACTGCCCTTCCCATGGAATTGGCCCGTTTGTCTTCCTGTAAGTCAATTAATTTAGAAGGATGTTCTTGTTTACATCACTCTGTTCCTGGACATCTTCAGTCAGGTACGTAAGAGGACTTTATACATGTATGTAGAATCCACTAATGTGTTATTTTTGTTCTGGATGTATTATTTTTTTTTATTTATTAGAAGTTATTCAACAAGTTTGAAAACCAATACATTGAAATAAACTTAAATTATAGGGTAGATACATTTAAATGAATACTATAGCAAGAATGCTGGACGAGCAAAATATTTATTTCCCCAACTAAATCAATAAAGTCAAGGGCTTAAAATTACTATTTGTGTTTCTATTTGTCCTACAGGACAACTAAACTGATGAGTTGGTGTTGTCGCCAGTCATCTATGTTGTCCCCTTCACATCCAATCATTAAATTTGTTTAGTTTTTATTCACTTACACAAGCAAACAACCTCAGTAAATATTTTGGTTGCCCTCCACAACAATGAAGTTGTCCTGGAACTGGGAAAGGTATAGTTTTTCTATGGCCTGTAAATTATGTGTTAATACAAAATACAAAAATAACACTTGGTATGCTAGTACTGAAGAGGTTCTTTACATGTACTGGCTCTTTGAACGATAGATGCTTTTGAAAAAATATATTTTGAAGTTTTTACCTTTTCTTGACAGAGGCCAGTCAGAATGCAGAGGGTCTCTTGGCACATTTAAGGATGCAGCTTCGTGATTGTGAACCCTGTAATCGAGTGAAACTGATGGTACTTGGACAGGAGGTACGTCAAGGCTGAACATTTAACAGAGAATTGATAGTCACATTGATATATTATTATTCCAGTCATGCAGATTTGTTTTTTATTAAGCAAAACCCAACAGATATAAAGATACACTTAAAGATTACATTGGACAATGATTAACAAGAAGATATACAAAAAATATGCAAATGTATATATAAGAATTATTAATAGCATTTTAAAAAAACTTGAATAAATCTCATATGTAAGAGTTATAAAAACAGTTAGAATTTCCATATTTACAATATTTTCACAAAAAGAAATAGTGTATATTTGTTTTTTAATTTTTAAAAATGTTTTTCAACCGTTGATTTTCTAAGAACAAAATTGATTATTGTTCTCAAAAATATTATTGTCATCAGCTTATAAACAGTCGAAATATGTCACTTTTTGCATATGTTTATCAAGATTTGTAAGCTCACTGTACACAAAATAGTCAATAATAATTGTCATACCAAACAAGGAATTTACGACAACCAATTTGAGTATGAGGTCATCTTCGATTGATGTAAACAAAAAATTGAAGAATGATACATGTGTAACACAAAGTGATTCAAACATTTCACTGAATCTATGACGGCCAAAGCAAACACTGCAACAGAAAGCGTAAATGATCATAGTTACCCTTTCTGGAATGAAAGGATGCCCTAGTTGCTCTCAAACCCTTGGTAATGCTTAATTTGGACCTCTTATGAGCCTATACCCTGGCAAGTATACCTGTGTTTACTACAGTCTCGTGTGATCGCGCTGTTCATTGGACAATTCCTAAACTCAACAGCACTTGATGTCATCGAAGGTGTACAAGGTTTCTTCTCTATTGTCAATAGTATTTAGGATACATATATGATACCAAAAAGTCACTTGTTAAAACATGGCACTGTTTATATGTTATTGTTTTATGTGTTGTTTTTTTTTATACTTTGAATAAAAGTATTGTTAAATATTTGCTTTTAGAGACGAGGAAAGACTAGCGTTGTTAATAGTCTAATTGGAAACACAGATAACCATCTATCCCTATATACACAAATATCCATTTCTCCGTGGACTTACTGTCCAAATTCTAGTAAGAAGAAAAAAAATGAGGTGAGATATATCTTTTTTGAAAGAATTTTACATGTCACCCTTCGAAAGTGCTTACACAGAATTATAAAGCCCACCATAGAACTAAGTACAAACTGCCTGCATTGTCTGCAACTGAGTTATTGCCTGTGATGGGTTCTGACTGGGTGCGACTGCTCATTTGCCCAATTCTACTAGTTGGGATGACTCTGATTGAGCAGCTAGTCACCTGACTGGATCACCGATTGTCGACCAATGTTCGTAAGCACAGGTGGGTTTTCTGCAATAATCGGCCACTAGCTCTGAGTCCTCCCACGCTATGTGTATCAGCAAGTGATCGGATATAATCACTCAGGATTTTATTACCTGAAGACTTTTCTGTTGACCAGTGTCAAAGGCAGTCTTCAGTTGTATTATGATAGGACAACTGGAAATTATGATCCAGTTATACAATTTTATCTAAATTTGTCCGTGTTCCTGGACACACTAAGTGCCTTGACAGTGCAATAGAGGATATTGGCAAATATCAATCTATATACTTTACACTTTTAATCCATTGGACTGTATTTACAAATTATATGACTGCTGAAGCAGTGCTTTTAATTTTTTATTAAAGCATGTTTTTTCATTTCTAGAAATCCCCAGGTGTTTTGTTGTTTGTCTTAATACAAATGTTTGATATTTTCAGAAATATCCAGAAGTGCAGTTCTCTATCTGGGATCTTCCTGGTAACAGTCAGCTGGTAGACATACAGCAGTGCTTCCTCACAAATAACACACTGTACCTATTGGTGTGGGATGTGACAATGGGGGAGGCAGGAATAGAACTTCTCAGCAAATGGCTGGACAATATACAGGTATGTTCACATTTTGGTAGAGCCTCCAGCTACATCAGCTAAATTTAATCTTGGTTGTTTATAAATGCAAGTGTGTTGTTGGAGACCACATGCAGTCAAAGTAGAGTAAACTCCAATAAACAAAATCTTGTACCTAAAATGTCTTCTCCTCTCTCACAAAGACCCATTATAGCATACAAGAGAAACAAAAATCTAAA
>JAQQZZ010146582.1:0-12812 GCA_030265115.1 Mopalia vespertina | reverse complement strand
ATATAAGTTTATGTATCAGAAATATGTCCCATGGGATATAACAAGCTCAACTGAGCTTTATTTCCCCCAATGTATTTCTTATATTGGTGAATAAATCAAATCAAATCAAATCAAATATATTTAGCTATGAGCTAAATTGTAGGTAATGTCCTTTAATAGTAAATCAGTGTAAAATAATATAAGTTCATTTTAACGTTATCCTCGACAAAATTTCCGTAATTCAAAGGACAATTTTAAAATCATCTACGTAGAAAATATTTTGCCCGGGTAACATACTTATAATCAAAAGTAAGAAATAGTGTTTCCCTGGAGCCTATTTTGTGCAATACAGTGCTTTTCTAGTTCCCCCTCATCCATTTGTGCGAAAAATAAAAAACAATTTATATAGGATAAAACAGTGTACTGTCGATTAACACATTCTGATAGTACTAGTATGAAGGCGTTTTATTGAGAGTTATGGCAGTACTCCAAACATCTCACAGACAGCAGAAATGGTTCCACTGGGATTCCATGGGTATACCATTAATTAGCAAGTCAGACGGTTCAATTGGTGTGGCTGAATGACATTCTAACTACACCCAATAAATCGTTCACGATAATGTTCCATTTATAACATAGGCGTAGATTAATGCCGTATTCAAAAGGCTATCGCGTAAAGGGCATAGTTTCATCAATAATGGAAGCTTTCTCGGAAACCAGAGTGAGCTAAGCTCGAAACGTTAATCACACATATTGTGGAATGTCGATACTATCTGACTGATATGGCGGACATTACCTAGACAAACAGTGTGGGTATAGTTTACATTAGTCACAGTGTTTTATATCCGATAAAATGTAAGACAAGGTATGAAATAACAGCAGGGTTATATTCGGTGAAAATCGACAATTTAATTTAAAAAATTGTATTTAGGTAATTATCACAAACCCCGCAATTAACTTGTGCTAAATGTTTGACGACTATGTCCCTGTGAAATAAAATGTATTCGGGTATTTACCTAACATGGCGACTTTGTCTTGCCGCGGTTTTAGTGGCGTTATTCATAACCAAACACCATACAATATCTACAATTCGCGCCAATCTTCCATTATAAGCTTCTCAATTGGCTTCGAATCGGTTGGGTTCACCAGTTGGGGCGCGATTTTGTTATTGTTATTGTCTATTTATATTTACATTTGTTATGGTCGCCAGGTAGATATCACTCCGTGTGAGTAAGGTTTGTCCATACTGCATTTGGCCTATGCTATATATAATGTGTTGGTAATTTGCCTGTGTAGTGTCTCCATACTGGATTACGCTATCATTCGCACGACGTGGAAGACTTTCAACACGTTTTGTAAAGCTAGAACCTAAACTCTAATATTGTGATGATAGACCGATTGATTTCAATTGGGCTGTCCATATGTGCTTTAGTTCACCTAGTTGCACTGACAGACATGCCCCATTACAAATAGTCTGTTTCCCCAATATCCAACTTAAGTCGTCAATTAAAACATTATTCGTATTACTTTGTAGAAACTCCGTGTACATGGCGGCACATCTCGGGTTAAGTTACAGCCGTTTTGGAGTCGCTCCATGTTACAGTTGCGAACTTCCAATCACGAACTGCGCGGATGTAATGACGGTTTTATAGGTGATAAGTTTCATATTTTAATTGTCTGTACTGGGTTAAGTCATTTACTAGAGAAGTCTATATCGAGATACTGTTTTTTCCCCGACTGTTTTGAAAATTAATTTTTTTTTTAACAATCCTTCTCGACATGTTGTATTGAGATTAGCCGTATTTATTAAACATAATTTTAAAATGATACAGCTCGTTGGATAACAGATATTTGTTTTATAGTTTTGTGTTTTTAAAATTACACCAGCTACATGTGTTATATATATGATTTGTACACGTTTACCCGTAGAACAGCTACTCAGATCAGAGGTAAATAATGAATTTAATAAAACACATACTGCTATAGAACAATGACCTACATATTGCTGCTCATATATAAAAATAAATTTTAAAACAATCCACGTCGATTTTTTCAGATAGAATATTGCAGCATTTTTGCATTATTAATTTGAGGTATTGTTTGAAGTCGACAGCTTTCTTGAATCTGCCAGTCACTGGGAAACTTCGCTATTATTTATAGGTCTGTTATGTTTGCCAGACAGACATCTCCCTGAAGAACTTCTGTCCATTCCGCATTTTAAAGAAAAATAATTGTGATACTGTACGTAATCACTCGGCGACGTGGCTGTATAGTCTCCATTCGTGCGATAGAATGAAATGCTCCGAACATGATTTTAATGCACGAATCTAACTCCCAAGATTGTCAAGATAAACAGTTTAATTGTAACTGAGCCGATTTAATTTGCTTAATTTGACGAATTTGTCTTGACAGACAGGCCCCATTGCAAGAATTCCGCTTCGCCAATACACACCTGAAATCCTCTTTTGTTGAGATCAAGGAAACTTCTCGCTTGCTCAACTAAAGCACGTTTATTTAAAGCTGAGTTGTAAAATGAAATTCTCTCCTCATTGTATATGAGTTTTGATCTATCTAGAAACTTGTCTCTGGGAGTTTATCTAGAACATGAGAGGTTTCATCGATTTTAATTAATCAACATCTCTAAGCCAGTGTGATTAATTTTTAGAAATATATGACGTTTGTTCCAAAGAACGAGCAAATTGTTTTAAATGTTGACATAACTTGTTTGATTTTTTTTTGCATCCGTTTAAAGCCTTTTTAAACCTTAGTGTTCAGCTAATCAGTTTAAATATTGACTTATACGAAACACATGCAATAAATAGCCGCGTTTATTTTGTCAACACATTGAAGTCATTATGTGGGCGATGACATTTCAGATGTTGTTACACAGTAGCTGATAGCAGCTCCACATCAAAGCAAACAGGCCAAATCAAATGTTTGTTGATTCTGAATAAAGTATAAACAGAGAACTCGTTTATGTTGACCACTAGCCTACCAAACGGTATATTTAGGAATTATGCCCTCATCCAATCCTCCAAGACTATTTGACGAATATCTTTCACAGTCGTATGGCCAACCTGTGCTTAATTGGTAGCTGTGTCCTCAATCTTATGGGTCAACGGATCATACCCACTGTTCATTTACCACACGAAATGGGAGACTTATCGGAATTGATTAAATATGAACTGGTCACTGGTCCAGACAGACCGACCGTGATGAACAGCTTTATCAAACAGGTGACCGGCGTGTTAGCGACATTTAACCGATGTTTTTCATTTATTGTGTTAGGCATTGGCTAATAACTTAAAGAAATCATTAGCCCATGGAATTGAAAACACATATTACGATTTAGTATAAATCTATCGCTCGCTTTGCGTTCAACGGCTTTATTGTCCAGTAATGACGTATACATTATACATTATATTCACTGGGTTTCGTTTTAATGTTAATTGTTTTCGGAAAATTTTGGTTTCTGACTACCGTTATTCATAAGAATAAAATATCGATGTGTCTACCTGGTATTGTCGCCAGTGTTTACGTGGATTAATGAAATGAAATAATTTTTCACACATACACAATTCGTAGTTGGCATAATTCAAGCAGGTATATGAGAACTACTAAGCATGTCTGTATACTAAAGCGGTTGTCCATTGTTCTGTTCCTACATCCATAGGAATATGCAATAAAGTGTGTCATACGATTATTTTTAGTCAATACATCGCACGTGTTTTGAACCGTTCATGTAAATCACACAAAGATACTAAAATTACTGCCGTATTAATTCACAACATGGTATTGCTCTATTGGTAAAAGATGACAGGGGGGAGAGGGGGGCTAAAAATTCCAATCAAACCCTAGGAATAATTAGAAATAAGGACACTGAATATGACCTGAGATCGAAGTATATTATATTGGTATTAAGAATTGTATGTAGATATGCTCATCAGAACCCATTTTATACAACCACAGGAGATTGTGGTTGCAGAAATAGTTCCAATAAGGGGCGATTTTATCTCCGCTGACCTTGATTAAACCCGGTCTGACAATCAAAGTGGAATTTAATCTGGCTTGCGGCGAGAAAAATGCTGTACAAACCGTCATACCGGGCAGAATGGATTTCAATTTATCTTTGCCATCAAGTAGAGAGCTATGAAACGAGTATGGATGCCTGCTGACTAAAGTTCCCAGCCAGCACTGACACCTGAAGCCAAATGGGTTTAAATTCGGATAGTCTACGCAAATTTGTCCACGGGCTGAACCGTCGATTTTAAAGTCTACATTGGATGGTGCCTAGTTACCCGATACAATGTCGCTTGCCAAATGAATGCCACACGCGTATCTCCTCGTTTTGGCTAAAAAATGTGGGGCCCATCAAATAACTCCAATTTGCTGGTCCCATCATATTGTCTTATTTTCACCCATGCGAGGTTCGTTCAGGACTATATACCTGAGAGAAACTTACTTAGATGGACATTTTGAATTTGTATTATTTACAATAGTCTTATGCGTGGACACCTATTCACTTTGACTGTCAATCATTGTAATCGGTATAATTGCTTGGCAGAACCTCTGTACAGTTTACCATTGTTCATACATAATTGTACGCAATTAGTATTTGTGGTTGTCTGGAAGAGCAAACAATTCCGTTGAATTGTGTTTGGTTTGATTTCAACTAGGGCCAGTTACGTTCAATCAATTTGTGAATCATCAACTTCCAGCACGAAATGAATTGTTGGTATGACCGATTGATCCATAAAAATAATAATGACAAAGAATGGCAATAGTTGGTCAAATACATCTGTGGAATGCATTAATTACCAAAACACCAACACAGATGAATTTAGACGTGCTAAACATGCTAGCGGAATCGCAGATTGATGCCAGATTTGTGTGATATATTATCTCAACCTAAGCAACTGTCAGTCTCATCTCATAAAATTATTTTTCTTGGATTTAAAGAGATTTTTATTTACACGAATTAGCAGATGTATACAAAATTTATGTGGCTTAAAAACGGAACTATTGTTGCTTCACATCATCTAGAATGGAGTTAAGGAACTCAAGACATTTTTGTTTACACGAATTGCATTCCAAATGTTATCTGTTATTCGGCATTGACATTCAACATATGTTGTTCTTGCTACAAGTTTACCAACTGTGTGTGACCTATAAACAGTTCTATTGTTACACGTTTACCTTCAACATGAAGCAATAAATACATAATTTTGGATCAGAGTTATTTCTTTTTTTAAATGTAGCTTAGAAATAACAAATATAGCTTACCAAACATAACGATGTTGGTTTTCTGGAGACCTATATTGAACGACGAAAATGCGGTCGAATCAGCCAATAGCGACAAGCTTTCCGTTTATGTTTGGCTTTAGCGCGGCTAATTACTGACAAATAAGACTGCCCTCATGTAAACGAAATACCCAGGATAATGGGGTCAAATCGGCCAATCATTAAATAGCATATTCTGTTAAGGTAGATAAACTCGTACTAAATTCAGCCACTTTGTGCCGGAGCTAAGGAAGGTTAAAATGTCTTGATAAATTTGCTCATGGAGCTGGTCCTTGTTTGCTTTGTGCAGGTCCTTGGACTTTCCGTCTGGTACAATTAACACACTTCCATCTCTTTCAACACAGTTGGTAAAATTGAGGTTAATGGTCTGAAAACCTTTGGTGATTTTGGGATATTTCCTAGGTTTACGATAGTGGTTCCACGTTTTTATCCAAAGCGGGACACAAAGAATAGCAGGGCGGTCTTATTTTGTTCGCAAATGAATGTGGGTAGTGTAATTAACACTAACTGGTTTCTTGAAACGTTACGGACAAGATATAATACCAGAGCTTTTTACCATCTTAAATCAATTTCAGAAATACTTACTTTTAAGCACGAGGGCCCGCAGCCGTGGCTTACTGGTTAGAGTGTGCGCTTACTAATCCTACTTAGATGTACCGTTCACAGAATAGGGTCCGTTTGTCGACCCTCAGGTATATGAGTGAGTGACACGATATGGCTCCGGCATTCGCGGGGGTGGTTTGTACGAGGTTTTCGTCCGGGTTTCCACCGTAATTAGGAAAGAAACCGTATGTAGTGGATACTCCTTTGTCATATAAGTGAATTACCCTTGAGTACGAAGTTAAACCCCAATTAAACAAACAAACAAAGATTTAAGATCGAAATGAGTTTTGGGTCTGATCGGTTGACCAGAGGATTGTGTATACAAAGATGACCCCGATTTGTCAATACATCACTGAAAGATTTGGATTAAGAAAATGGAAATAAAACAGATTAACAAGGTGCTCTACTATGGCATTCAAGGAGTTCAATTATTCTCATCAAAAGAGGATTAAACTTGAACATTTCAAACTTAAATACTTATGTTTTTAAGTATTACAGTCGAATACTTTTCACGTTTCGGTGCGTTTATATGAATATTGTTGACACTAACGTCCATCATCTGTGAATTGCAGACAATTCTTTGGTAACAGTGATTCAGGCAGAATGTAATTCAGCCAGATCATGGAAACTATCTTACCCTGAACTAGTTTGTGGGCTTCAGTTTTAAAATTATATGTGACAAAAGTCAGACGGAATATGACACTTCGCTGACGATTTGAAAACTATCAGAAATCCTCAGATCGGTTGACAGTTTCCATTTTGAGAAATACCGTGCTGTCCTAAGTGCTGTGTCTTAAATCCATGTTCGTTAACTCTGTGGAGAACATAAATGAATAAAGCTCATACATCGTGTCTATGATTTATTCTATTTATCGCAATAATAGTTATATTTCGATGATATATATTCTTTGTACTAGCCCGATAACACTATACTATTACTGTCTTATCTGAAACATCTACAGGCCAAATATATTTCTATTTAACCTGATTACTGGACACATTTGCACGTCATAATTTTCCAGGAAGACGGCACCGCTTTGTTTGCTAAAAGCTTTTGCTTGATTGAAGATGACTGACCACTTAACAACTCTTACAGTTCCATAAGACTGATTTGAAACGACTAATAAATCTATCCAATATAAAGAGACACTTAGTGACATGGACATCGATTACAATATTACAATAGGATAAAACAAACGAGGATAACCAAAAATGATTTATCCCGGAAATGTCCTTGCTGGCAACACTTTAGACGAAGAAATATTGTTCTAGTCGTTACGGATCAGGTAGGAATATTCTGTGTTTGTTAAGGAGTACATATTAGTACATGATATGTTAAACGTCATGCTGGTTCCATCCTAGTTTATACATTGAACCAGACATTGGCCTCCACATATTAAATTTAACACATGACATGGTTTCACATCACACCTCTGAATCAGAGGTGCTCTGTACTCTGCTTCAGTACCTTCAGAATAGGGTCCCACTACCTTAGCTCTGTTGATATTTTTTCAATGTAAAGCGCAACTTAAAGTCTTCCTGTGAACCTATAGTATGTGTACTGACTCCGGATAGTGGGGCAGTGTTTCGACGAAGTTTCCATCCTTCTGATTTCACTGTGTTAATTAAGACCCAGCAATTATTTCCATGTAAGTAAAACACCATTGAGTACGCCATTTAAACAAACTTCAGTGTAGATATTGTTTCAACGCCGTGAGTGGAGCTGACCCCCAGCCGTTTATTGTGACTGAGTTATTAAACCGAATGCTCCGAGTCTGATTGGGATGTAATTCGGCCAATTCCCCTTTCTTAATGCGCCTTGTATTTTAGTGGTTCATTTCACATTTGCATCATCGCTTAACCAGACACAAACCAAGGCCATGGTCTATCTGAAGCAAATCATTCACATGGACTACCTGGAATAAATCAGCTTTATAGAAACAAGTCTTTCTTTACAAATACAGAAATGACGTAAAATTAGGTAAACGCTACGCAGAGTCTAGATTGTCGTTTAGGTCGGGTTTAAAGCAAATCAAACTAGTCGTCCTTAAGTCAATATGAACTGAACACCTTTGTGTATTAAAACAAAAACAAAAACACTGAATTAGCTTGTAATTATCAATCTAAGTATTTTCGATTGAAGTCTACATATGGCTTAAGTTTAACAGTCGAGATATGGAGGATCAGAAGTATGGATTTATTCGGATATTCTCCTCTGCATTTTGATTGATCTTGTCCTCTAAAGTTTAACCGGAGCCAATATTTTGCCCAAGATATTGAGACAGCTGTAATACATTTGCAGAGATCAAAACTGAGATTCCCGGATAACGATCTTGTAAGACGAAAAAAACGTCTATTTGTATCTCAATGAAGTAATCATTAAATGCCTTTTCTGGTTAAAAAAACCCCCCAAGAACACACAGCCAAAGTTGAAAAGACCGCACCGCAGAGTAATCACTATCCAAATCCATTTTAATAGTAGGATTTAAAAATAAAATTAAAGGCAAATAAATGTTTTTCTCTTTTCTTTGATGTTTGCAGTGCTGTCAGACATTTTTCACAAACTTTCCAGACATCGGTTTTCCATTGATACGTACAACTTAGGAATTGCCAAGCCACTCCGTTAAATAATTCATTGATTTAAACCATAAAAACTATGTTGTGAGAAGAACTGCAACATCTCATTTCCACATTTGCATGAATCGTCAATATTTTAATGATAAAAGACAAACTCAAGGAGAAACGTTCGTGAGTATGCCGCAAAGGTGATTTTTGAGTAAGCGAAATAAAAAGATATATATATATCTATAGGCGTACACTATTAATCTTTGTTAAGTGTCTTTAATTCACGAGTATGGCAGAGTGTAGAAGATAACAAAATTAATTCGTTGCGAATTAGCTGCGACATTAATTGGGGTTATCTGTTGACATACTAACAAAACTATCAAAAACTATGGAATAACAATTGACTTTATAATTATTTACTTATGTCAGTTTCCGTTTCTGTATAGGTATATCTCTGTTAATATTTCAAATTTTTTAAAAAGTTTTTAAAGTCAATTTGCGAGAGAAAGAAAATTATATTCTTTACATCATTTATAATCTGTTTACGACCGGCAAAAATAAAACCGGCATGTCGTTCATTGGGAAGCTGTACATAATTTATACCTTACACAGCATGTTTTCGCTTGCACCCATGTCAGACAATAAGTAAAATGATCGCAAATATAATCCAAAACCTGTTTAAAAAGATAACTTAAAACAACAATATTCCGTGAACACTTCGTGAAATTC
The DNA here is from genome assembly GCA_030265115.1 of Mopalia vespertina. Lineage (NCBI taxonomy): Eukaryota > Metazoa > Mollusca > Polyplacophora > Chitonida > Mopaliidae > Mopalia > Mopalia vespertina. The sequence goes on along the minus strand of JAQQZZ010146582.1, from coordinate 3,635 downwards.
CATTTCTTTTTCAATTACAAATCCGTGGGCCTGCTTTCTTAAACAAACAAATTGCGAAAAATCAACTTAGTATAAAATCCATATCTATTGATATCACTTCTAAAAACGCCTTGGCACGTCTTCGACAGATGATTAGAAAGCAAGATAAAAAATAACAGGTTTCCTTTTCCCAGCTGTTTAGAAAGTCGTCATCTTTGCATCTGTCTTGTCAATAACTTGTCAACATGTCAATAATTCATACGTTATTGGCTACTTATAAATATTACATAAACAACTGTTTTTATTGATAATAAGCTGCTCTACGGTCAAGCTTCAAATCAATTCATCAAACTTTAAATTTGAGGAAGACGCCATGGCTGCCGACAGTAATATTTCGCAAGTTGGCATCTGTAATAGGCAAACCGGCATAACACGGAAATGTTATCGAAGCATTTCATTTTATTCTAAAGCGACACCCGCTAAAAACTAATATCAAAATGAAAGAAAAGTTTGAGAAATAATGATTTTTTCTTACATTCATCAGTTTCCAACAGTCGTGACACAGAAAGTGGTCTATTTAGGCTTCCATAGTATCCACAATGTAGATCATTATTTCTTTGCTCTAACTAGGGACATAGTATTAATATCATTACTAATCAATAGATGTGTCATTAATTTTACAACATAGCGCAACAGTCCATATTTTTTGGTTGTGTTAGTGTCGCTGTATTTGGAGTGCATCTGAGTAAATATAATTATATCCAGTGGGTCCACGCATTATCCTATCATATTCGAGAAAGTCTATCCTGATCACGACACAATCAATAAATTTGTCATTACCCTTGGACCAAAAAGAGGATTTGGAATTTATTTGATTTAAAACACATTAACAACGTGTTTGGAATGCCATTTTAATAACGCAAGTTGAGAGGATGTTTTTTGTGACCAATTGGTATTCATTGGATGATTTTTGAATGTAGTTAAGCGAAGCCAATTTTTTAAAAGACAAAAGTACTATGCAAATGTTTCGAATAAGATGTCCGCTTCGTCAGAAATCTAAATTTACAAGTGTCCCCTATCTCTAACATCGGGACAAAATAAAAAAAGAAGGGGAAAAAAATAAACACAGAAAGAATTCTGTGTATAGTTTTCCCTGTTGTTCAATCGAGCAAAAGGAGACACAATTCATGGTAATTTCTAATCTAGATGCTAGTGTTTATTACAGCTGTCAAAAAGTTACCGTTGATGTTTTTTTTTAATACTTACTTTGCAGTCCAAAGATAAATGATCGACGAGCGAGGAGTTCATTCAGTTCACTCACTCCATTCCCTGTCATATACACACATCAACACCCGATTGGTTTTATATTCATTGGACCAATAATCTAGCACATTTAGCAAACCTTTTTTTTATCGTTAAATCAGGTCAAATTGATATGCCTGGGCAGGTTGATTCTGCACATCTCCAGGGATTTGTTGAGATGTTCAAGTTTACTAACACTTAAGCTTGTTTTCAAAATAGGAGAGACACTTTAATAAGGCAAATATATCCCCTTTTTTTATAAAAACCTTACAAGGCAGCTCTATTATGTGAGCATTACGGGGATGTTTTTTTTACGAGGTTTCCTTCCGGTTTTCCACCGTAATTAGTCAAGGAACTGTGTAAAGTTGACAATTCGTCGTTATATAAGTGAAATCTCTTGAGTACGACGTTAAACCCCAGTCAAACAAGCAAACAATGTAGTTTGTTAGGAATTTACTGATGAAAAAGTGTTTACTGAAACAAATGTTATTTCACACAATGTATGTCATGGTTGTTGTTGAGAGTGTGAAGAAGTATGAGTATGTAAGTATAGATTAACAATGAGATATTGCTTGCCGATCAATTTTAAAAAACATGCATTTGCCAAAGATTATTTTTACTAGTTGTGGATAATTAATTACCGTTTTCAATTTTAGGTCGACATGGCACGGAATATAAACTATCACCATTCTAAATATGTTGGCAACTTGGGTTTTAAATATTTTTTTTATCGAAAGATTCTGAAGTATTTACAGGCAGTGTATACAATACTTTGAGAAAAGAATTAGCGGTTTGTAATAAATCTAATAATTTCAGCATGTGTTAAACACTGAACGTTAGTTTGCCACGACGAAAACAAGGTCACCCCAACAGGCTTGCTTCGCATCGTCCCTTGGTTGACAAGGCAACTGAACAAACTGAATCTGTAAGAGTAAACCACGAATAAATCCCGTTAAAAATCGGCATTAGAATAAAATAAGTGTAAATAGCTCATCAATTTGTACTCTGGAAGCATCTATTTTATTCATAAATACATATAGACAAAATTACAAGATTCTTGTATCCCATATTATTTAAGCCCGCGGCCTTGACTTAGTGGTAACCATGTGCGCTTACTCATCCTACTTCGATGTACCATCATGTATATGAGTGAGTCACACGATGTGGCTCCGGCTATCGCGGGGATGGTTTTTACGAGGTTTCCTCTCGGTTTTCCAGCATAATTAGAAAGCGAACATTTCGAAGTGCACTTTTCGTCGTCATATAAGTCAAATAGCCTTGCAATATAACGTTAAACCCCAATCAAACAAAACAAATTATTTAATCCGTGATTTTATTCCCCAAAAGTGTACATATGCACTTAAATAGAACTTGTTCCATATGGATGAGGTTGAATTACCTGTAGATCAATGAGAATAAACCAAGCAGATTAATGACTGAGCAGAATCACTTCCGGACAAGCTGACCACTGTGAACAGCTTTATCGAATCGATGGTCAGTTGATAGAATAGATAATCTTTAAGATTCATATTATACCCTTATTTAAGTTATCAAGGCAAATTTGTGGACATTGAACCGAAACTTGATCCCGCTGGAAAGTATTTGTCGCCACATACATAACAAATATATTACCAGATGATCCATCCTTGTCTGTTCATATTTTGAGGACGAAGTTCATTACCGCGCAACCAGTGTATTTGTGCTGTTATACAGGTTAAACCCTTATGACCAGGCCGCTGTATTTGAAGAACGCAATTATACTTTGTCAGCAAGAGATTCAATAACAGCCAACATTTATACGTCCTTGTGGTACTCTATTTTCTTTGTGTAATCCTACATGTTGTGATGCCTGCGGATCATCATATTTGCTTTGATAATTTGTTGTTGAGATGTTTCGAAACATTTCTATTGTAAATCTGATGATTCCGGTCTTGCAATAGCAAAAGAACAGCTGGACTTTTTGGCAGCCCCATGGCCACCTACGTTTAAAGGAAGAAAATTAAACAAGAGCTTGCGCATGGCACTAATACAATGAAAGTTTAAAATCTATCGGGTATATGACTGTTATTATTCGTTAATATTTTTATAAAATGTCTGCTGTATTTTTTGCTGCAGTACATAATTCGTTAAATTGTATTTAATATATCTTGAGTTGCAGTTCAGTGAATTGTGGTTTCTAAATGGGCCAGCGTACGAAGGCTCTCTTCTACACTCTACTAGCTGTCTACGACAATTACAGACATACATGTAGTTTCTTTCCACATCTTGTATAAATTATGTGTTTGTTTGTTTGTTTGATTGGTGTTTAACGTCGTACTCAAGGGTATTTCACTTATATGACGACGGACAAAAAT
>JAQQZZ010146560.1:0-12815 GCA_030265115.1 Mopalia vespertina | reverse complement strand
ACCCATTGGGCTGGCACATCGTCATATAAGTGAAATACCCTTGAGTACGACGTAAAACCCCAATCAAACAAACAAATAAATCATCTGGTTCATTCTGTAATCATTGAAGGAAGGATTTAAATCCATTATACCTTCTATTTATCAGTATATGAAACCACGACAGTTGCTGACGATGAAACAACCATAGTGGTGACGACCCCAGAGGCGACTACTGTAGTGGTAACCACGGAACCCACGGTACCCACGGAGACCACAGAATTGTTTACCACACCATCAGGACAAGAAAGTACCTCTCCTGGTACTACCGGACCTACAACCCCACTAGGTACATTTGTACTCATTATGAGAGATTAACTGAGGGTGTTGTACTGTATTGTATTCAATTGTGCAGTTTGCCGGCATATAATTCTCTTGTTAATCATCTGCTATATGTAAATCCTTTTTTAAAATTTAAGAAACAATTTATTCACTAAAAGTAAGATACATTTAACATAAGTTAAATTTATATAATTTGAGGCGGGCTTAAAGTTCCGGACAACTGTATGCAAAAGAATAATTTGTGCATGGCAATATTTATGGTAAATTTATCTTTGAATTTTTATATAGTGCTAAATATATTTAAATTTATAAAATAAATATAGGCATTTCATTGTTTACTAGGCTGATTGTGCAACATGGTTATCTTTTAATTTATATTTATAAAGAGAAATTGAAACTTATTATGTACATAACGATTTGTGGTCCTTTGTCGAGGATTGCCAGAACAGGAACACATCATAAACAACTGCAATCTGAATTACCCCAAATGGTGTGACTTGGATGATTTCCTTGCAGTGATCCTGTTCTAGCCATCCTCGTAAAAACCATCGCCTTTTGTCAGTGGATAAAAACCAAAGGATTTGTATATTTGCTGCCCATCGAGCATAGTAAATGAGCACTGGTGGACAAAATAATGCACATACAACCATAGTTTAACTGGAAAGCTTGTGTTAGACCTAGGGAGAAATTTGTGACGAAATATCGTGATGCCGTCTTTTGAGAAACTTGACATTTTTTTCATCTGTACAAGTCAGTCATTAAAACTTAAAGCAAGGAGAAAAAAAAAGAAAATAAGAAAATAAATCGACACTCTTAAAGTAAGGTGATTGCGTTAGATCTCAATAGTGACAAACAAAATATGGGGAGCATTTTTTCAGATCTGATTTTAATTAGAATTCATCCTATAACTGTGTAAGTGTGACTTTGTACAGCTTGAGCACATAGGTGACATACAGTGAAATACCCTTGAGCACTGTGTCATACACCAATTAGCCTGCACTCTCCTTCCAGTTAAAATCGGGCACAAAATAAACTAAAAAAATTGTATCCTTTTTTATTTAAAGATAAACATTCAAAGATTATCGGCCCTCTGGCTAAGGACAGTTTGTTTGAAGAGTAGCAATGCTGTCTTTACTTAGCACAGCATTGGATTAACTTTCCAACAGTATCAAAACACTGTCATATTTTATGGTGTCAATTATTGTAGAAACTAACCTGTACAAGTCCTTCACCAAAATTAAAGATTTTTTTTTATGTTTAGAAGAAAATGAGAAAATTAACGAGAGTCTTAAAATGGGCATTGTATGTGGTCCTTTGATGTCCATGCATTCCACAAGACCAGTGACCATAAAGCCATCTTAGCCTAAGTTTATCTTTATTGTCATGGTGACCAGTACTGAAGGTATTATGTCACCATGGTAATTGAAGCGATGCTCCTGGCTGCAATAACCCTGATATCGCTTGGAAGGTTACCATTACACATACTTAAATATGGCATCGACTTATTGTTTCTTCATTTTACAAAATCACCTGGGGGTTACAAATATATACCTACCTACAACCACTCATAGCTGCCATTATGGGCATGGCCAACCCTGTTCATGACATCACGGGTGTAAATACAGGTTAAACAAACACTACAGCATTGTGATTGGTCAATATTTATGGAGCTCTACTGATTGAAGTAGCAAGACATGGCCGCGTGGATGAATCTAACTGTAGTTTAAGCATTACCCAATTTTTAAGATCTAATTATAAAATGGATATAGCTCGATCAGAAAATTAGAGAAAATGATTCAACACAAGAAATGATGCACATTTTACCTGTATGCATTTTATTGCAGAGAAGAGCATGGCTTTAAAGTTTACTTAGGCTCAGATTCCTCTGTGGAACCATGCAATATCATTAAACCCTTACAGAAAAATTCTATAGGATTTGGAACATCTTATAGGATAATAATAAAATCCTATAGGATTACATAGAAAAATCATATACTGTTTTATAGGATCCCAGAAATTTTCTCCAAAACCCTATAGTATTTTTTTGTAAAGGAAAGCACTGATAGAGGAGCACCACTATAACGAATGTTGTGAGGACAGAGGACCACCTTTTAAAGGTTAAATGACCTCACTTGCCACATTTCAGAGACTCCAATTGGTGTTAATCAATCAATCAATCTATCAATGAATGAGTTTCATGTTATTGATATGTTACAGTGTGTGAACATCCCTACACCCTGACTACCTGCAAGCGTCACTGTGACAGCCTGTGTCATTCAATTGGATGGAATTGTGACCCAACAGGATCATACGAGTGTCTAGATGGTAACTACCACTTCATAACCTCTCATATTAACAGATTATTTATAGCAATGACATGTCTACATTTAAGAGTTAGGCGGAGGTTGAGAGGAAGCACCCTGTGGCCCTGGTACTTTTACCTAAGGGGCAACATGAAACCGATCTGTTTGGGATCTCTTGGCATTATGTCCTGTATTTGTCCTGACGTCGTTTGTTGCCAGTGGTGTCCAGGGGAGTTTCCTTCACCCATTGGACTGGCATGTCGTCATGTGAGCAAAATAACCTTAAGTATAGCAGTAAACCCTTATCAAACAAACATTTATGAGTGTGGAGATGGTACATGTAACTACCACTTTATAACCTCTCATATTAACTACACTGACATGTCTGTCTATATTTTGGAACAAATGTTATGCAGGCGTGCAGTCGGTTGGGGGTAGTTTCCTGTAGCTCTCACAGCTATTCGGCAGCACGAAGCCGATCTGTTTGCTTTTCCTTCCTTATCAACACTTGGGAGCAAACCGGCTGAAGTTGAAATATATCAACTTGGTCTCTAAAGCTGAAACCTTGGCATCTTAACCCGAAATCGTCATGCTTTGACATGCTGTTAATCTGCAGAGTTTTTGATATTTTGAAACTCAACGTTACAAGTTACAACAAAACACTGCTAGAATTGTCCTTTTTGTCTTGACCCTATGTTACCATACAGTGAAGTTTGCACCTTGGGCCATCCAAAATAATATATTTGTTTTCCGTAACAAGAATATAAAAAGTGGGTAGGTAGGCATTATTTTTTTTTATTTTATTAGTATTTTTAAAAAATTATTTTATCTAAAACATAAAAAACACTTTTGTTTGGAATTGTACCATACGGTCATTTTATCTGAATAAAAAAATTTATACATGTACTATTTATAGGCCTTGCTGTTGGCTAATTCACTTATTTAATGGCAGTGTATTCAATTTTTATTGAAAAAAAACCCCATAACCCATGCTTTTTGGATAAAGAGGTTTTTCATTTTACAATTCATGAAAAGCAGTTCTTCATTTTCTGAAAAACTGCGAAAAAAAGAAATACCTACCATTCTCTTTTTTTTTTACCTGGAATTTTTTGGGTAGGTAGGGTTACGGGAAACAAATAAACTATTATGGATGGCCTTGTTGTGATGAAAAATGAGACCATCCTGGTATTACATGAAATATTATATTTTATTTATGACTCTTTTTTGTTTCTATCTTTGTTAATTATTCAAATGGTTCATTGTTTGATGTCAGAACTTTTTATGTACCTGACATCTTGCCAGTGGCATCGGTTGGGTTTTTTCATCCCTTGGGCTGGAAAACCATCATGTGAGTGAAATAACCTTAAGTATGGTGAGAACCCGAATCAAACAAACAAACAAGTAATCTATTGTGACAAGGATCACATATAGGTATACACTTATATCAATTAAAATTAATGTCTGAATAAATATGTATTGTGCAGGTTGTACCCTGGTGAGTGGTTATGCTGACGATGTGACCGGCCCCGTCCCTGAAAACCGGTGTTCCTGTTATGATGAAGTGGAGTCAATCACCCGGCAGGTCTCTACCATTTTTTAATATTGCTTAATGAGTTTAATGCTATTTTCTTACCACTCATTGGATTAATATGCAGTTATGATGTCCTACACATGGCGACAATGTTGTTTTTCTAATATTGCAAGCACTTCACATCCTATGACAATCTAATTAAAATCAGATCTAAAACGTTCTCTGTAACATAAGGGTATTTCACATATATGACAGAGGTGTATTTCAATAATTATTGACACTAGTACAATATATATAAATATTAAATAATGATGAAGTTAAATATGTTAAAACCGGTCACCCTATCCACACAATTGGAGTCACAGGAACACTTGTAGTGTGTATGGAAAATTGTCCGGTTTTCAGGCAAACATTTTAGTCGCTTGTATGTCAAACTATTTTGTTTTCTGCTTTTAAATTAAAACAAAGTTTTAAGTTTTAATTTTCTGTTTGTAGGCCTTTGAGAGCTGGGACAGGGGTTGTGAAACCTGTGTATGTATGAATAACACAGTCACATGTTCCTTGGATTGTGGAGAAACAAACTGCCCACAGGTAAAATTATTCTACAGTATTACAATACAGGATTGACCTCCCTTTGCCAAAAAACATTCTCAGTATACTGCAAAGTATGGCTGTTTATACCTTATGTAGCTTGACAATTGTTACCTTTGCAAAAAAATAATGTTCCAAGACAGAGAAAAGGGAAATCCACAATATTTTATTAACTTTTATTTCTTATTTGTTAATTTCTTAAATATCATTGGTGATACCTTGCTGAAATGTACAACATCAATTATTTCACAAAGGGTCTTCTATGTTGTGCACTTACTAATCCTATTTCCATGTACTGTTCATGGGATTAAGTCCATCTGTCTACCGTCAGGTATATGATTGAGACACACAATGTGGCTCCAGCAATCGCGTGGGTGTTTTTTACAAGGTTTTCTCCTCGTTTTTCATTGTATTTAGGAGGAAACAGTGTTAAGTGGACAATTCTTGGTCATAAAAGAGAAATATCCTTGAGTTCGATCTTAAACCCCAATCAAACAAACAAAACTATTGCATTGTGGGGTGTATTAAAAGATGATGCATGTAGGCAAGTTTGAAAGCTAACTTAAGGAAATAAAATGTGTAAGATATTACAATTAAATGACATCACTGTAGTTGTTGGAGAGAACTGCCAGTTGCCCCTGGTATTCAGTTCAAAGAGTTTTCGGGGAATATGAAGTAGATTAGTTGTTACATCTTTGTTTTGTGACTGTCGATGGAATTGTTTGTCAGGGGTAGTTTTCTTCACCCATTGGCTTGCACTTTCGTTATTTGAGTAATATAACCTCAAATACCATGAAAAATCACAATCAAATAGAGAAATAAAGAAATAGCTGCATCACAGTGGCGATATATCATTTGTTTGATTTGTGATTTGGTACCTTTGTGCTAGCAGTGTCTTTGCACATACTGTTACTTTCTGTACTGGCATATGGTGCTATCAAAGAATTAGTTTAAACTAGAATATCAACAAACATACCAGATGGGTGGAATTTATCACATGTTTTTCTGACTATATCATATAGACTTTATTCCCCCCCAATCCATTTCTGTTATTGTCAATTTTATGTTTGTTGACTTTGGTGGCGAATAAATAAACTTCTGTGATCTGAATGTAAGTTGAATGAGTATTAGTTTAAGACACACTGATTTCACTGTAGTGTAGGTAGAGAGACTGTTCTGAGTGTAGTCAGTCCTAATATTAACTTATCTCTCTTTAGAAATAAACTAGCAAATTTCTGTCAAAATATATTTGTGTTTTCTCCACAGGGTTTTACAAGCCGTATGATCGAGGGCGATTGTTGTCCAACCTGTGTTCAGGTGACTGTTCCCATGACAACCACTGAGACTCCACCCACACTAACACCATCCCCTATGCCAACGACAGCCCCACAGGAAGAGTTTTCTACTCCCGATGAAACAGGTGTGTTTACTACACCTGAAACTAGACAAACAACAATTCCAGATGAGACTGCTCCTCCTACGACACCCCCTGGGCCAAGGACAACACCAGAATGGACCCTTCCTCCCACCACACCCTCACAGACAACCCCACAGGAGGAGAATTCTACTCCCGATGAAACCGGTGTATTTACTACACCTGAAACCAGACAAACAACAATTCCAACAACACCATCTGTGCCAACAACAACTGGAAGCTTTGCCACTGGCAGTCCATCTCCAAGCACTAACTTTGGTACTACACCTGCTCCAACGACAATCCAGGCCACCACATCTGAGCGTAAGTCATCTAATAAAAGGGAGATAAATACATATCAATGACTTGATGACTCTCTGAAAGCTGTATCCATCAGAAATCATATAGATTGTCTGTATTTATTTTCTGCCTTCGATTTATTCATGCCAGTGGTGTTGAGGGTGGTTTCCGTCACCCATTGGGTTGGCATGTCGTCATATAAGTGAAATACTCTTGAGTACGACGTTAAACCCCAAACAAACAAACAAACAAATCGATTCATTCAGTCAACTTCAATTTGAGACATGGTTGAGGAAATATTTGAATGCATTTGTAAAAGTGTGCATGGGGTACTTTTAAACAATATCGCCTTCTGGCTAAGGGAAGTTTGTTTAAAGAGTAGTAATGCTGTCTTTACTTAGCACTGGAGGAAAATTAACTTTCCAACATTATGTTAACGCGTCACATCTTGGTTGTGCTAGTGTCAATTATTGTTGGAATACACCGTTGCATATAAGTGAAATGCCCTTAAGCACGACGTAAAACATGAACCAATCAATCAATCAATTTAAACAATATCTGTACATCATTTTTAAATATGGCTCAGAGGATATTAAAGCTATCAACATGTCTTTTGTAACACAATCACCAATATATATAATGTTAGGTGCTGCTTTTAAACAATATTTTTGCATTTTTTAATATTTATTCGTTATCAGCCACATATATATATAAATCGTTCTCTCTTCATTTATTCAAAATATATATATATGTAATTAGATCTCTGGGAGTTATCTAGAACATAAGATGATTCATCGATTTTAATTAATCTACATTGCTTTTAGAAATATAATTAGATAACACCCTTAATGTAAAGCTGCATGTAGAAATAGCAGAAATCTATCAGGAAAAGATAATTCTATATTTTAAACACATCACCTTTATTATCCTTTCGTGGATGACTATTTCATAAAATTCTTCTAAGCTGTTTAATTTAACACAGAGTTTATATGGAGAGCAGGCTCACACACATTCCAAACACAGAGGTCATCAGATGTCTATGTATTTAACTGTACACCATGGAGATTAGGGAACATTTGCAAATGGTCTTTATGCTTTGGGACTAATTCAAGTGTGTTATTACTCTCATCAGGGTGTGTTCTTTCTATTTTTGTCCCTCAGCAAATTTTATTATCCCCTACTTTAAACCTGCTCTCAGAGCTAAAGGGCAACAGGAAGCTGATCTGTTTGTGGTGTCTGTATTGCGTCCTGTTATTGTCCTGTATTTGTCCCGTCTTGTCTTCGTTTTTTGCCAGTGGTGTCGAGGGTGGTTTCCGTCACCCATTGAGCTGGCACATTGTCATATAAGTGAAATACCCTTGAGTACGACATTAAACCCCTATCAAACAAACAAACAAACCTTTTTTAAACTTGCCCATATTTAATGTTAACAGCCTGTACATTAACCAATGGAATGATGGACGAGACGCTTATCCCTGATGTTCAGATTCGTGGTATCCCAGAAAACTTTGCTGTACCTGCTGAAGCCAGGTCAACAGGATGGGTGGTTCCGATCCTGCCAGTTCAGGAAACCGGGCTGGTTATCTCCCTTGTCCCTGCATCGTCTGTAGTCGAGCCAATCTTTGTAGACAGCATCAGTGTCAATGGTAATGTGAAGAGTTACTCTGTTCGTTACAAGGTTGATGAAATGGATCAATCTTGGAGTATTGTTGAGGATGAGACATACTCACCAAAGGTTCGACACTTTATTCACTTGTTTACTGTTACTATGAGCAACAGACAATAATGTCTTTAAATTTGGTCAGGAGATTGGAGGGTGCTTCTGGTTGCCCCAGTGCTCTAAGAGTTAAGGGGTTAAATCAAGTCGCTTAGTGCTTCTTGTGATTGTCTGGTCTTGTCTTTGTTTGTTTCCTTGACAACTACGACTGCCTCCTACATCTATTAGGCTGGCATTCTGTCATAGCCATGAGATACCCTTTATTGCTGTGTAAAGTCCTAATCAAACACCCTGGGTGCAAAACATTCCTATACTTTGTCTGAGTTGGCCATCCAATGCCATCATTATAGTTATGGTAGTGTAGCTGGAAACAGTGACAGACAGTCGCTCCCAGTTTGAACTGTGCAGTGTGATTGTGTATTGTCAGAAGTCTGAAACCAGCCATTACCCAGTCCAGAGAAGTTTTGAGGAAAGTTCTTCATTTTTTATCAGAAAATAAATCGAGTTCTGTACCTCCTTTTGGCTTGATTTTAACGAAGATTTAATAGAGAAAGTAACATATTGACATTAATTTGGGCTTCAAATATTTCTGCCACCCATCCACGCCAAATTGGTTCTAGGAACTCCTCTGAGGTCATCAGTGAAGTAAGAGAACTAACTGTTTTTTGAAAGAAAATATTTAATTCTTTGTCTAATTAAATGATATTTGTCATTGTTGTTACAGCTATTTGAAGGAAGTGACTTTCAGAAGGTTAGTCCCGAGGGAATAAACGCTGAGGTAATCAAGATAATTTTCGAGGAGCCCTTAGCAACCCAACAAGACACATACATTGCTCAAGTTGGAGTCCTAGCTTGTTTCAAAGCCCGTGTGGGCCCCACACTACCCCCAAGAACCACAACTGAACAGCAAACTCCTCTCATCTCAACCACAAGGGGTATTGGTGAAAGCACAGCACCCCCTACTTCCTGTCAGATAGAGGGAGAAGTTTATGGAAGATGTCGATGCAGGCGTACTTGTGATGATGTCATTGCTAACCGCCAATGCAGCTCTCAATCTGAGAACATTGATGTTTATGGTGAGCACTTCTTACGATTAAGCCCTCTGGCTAAGGCAGTTTGTTTGCAGAGTAGAAATGCTGTCTACGTAGCACTGGAGGTAGATTAACTTTACAACAGAATCAAAAGACTTAACATTTTATGGTTGTGCTATTGTCAACTATTGTTGGAATACAATACCTTCATATAAGTAATATATCCTTACACACGACGCAAAACACCAATCAATCAATCACTTATTTCGAATTTTACCCCTATCGTTGACAATGGCTCTTCATGTTCTGTTTGTCAATACCACAGCATATGGTTACATTGCTGTATGCCAAGCTCAAATGAACATGGTTCTGTATGTCTGTCTACACGAACAGGATATAGTTGCAATTAAGTATGATGAGCTATTCTTTCAGGCTTATTTGTGACAACTTGGTGATGGATTTCCTCAGTAAAGTACTTTGGGATTTCAGATTGTTTTAGCAGCACTTTTTTAATAGTTGGTGGATAAACAGGTGTATAAATAAGTGGATGAATAAGTTCTCGGGGTACATGTTATCCTTATGATTTCTCTAGCTCTACAATGCATGACTAAATGCATATAAAAAGAGATGTCTTGTCATGGTGAAGAGACAATGTAAAGGACATGTTTTCTTTGAAGCTCTGTGGGCATACAGGCATATATAGTCATGGTGCTTCCAGGAAATTCTCATCCAGATTGGTATCTCAAAAAGCTCCCAACATAATCTGCCAAAGAAACTAAAACTCAAGGATTCTCCGTGACAAAATGTATTTTAAAGTCAAATTTTTTTTCTCCAAATCCTGCATAAAGTCAATACATTATTTGAAAAATTTCTCCTAAAAACATGGGGTTTCATTCAAAGTATGATTGCATTATTTTCCCGCATGGTCATGTGAGTGGGGGATTGTCATGATAGTGGGGGATTGTCATTTGAGTGGGGGATTGTCATGTGAGTGGGGGATTATCATGTGAGTGGGGGATTGTCATGTGAGTGGGGGATTGTCATGTGAGTGGGGGAGGGACAAGCAAAGTTTCACCCCATTTTTAACTGGTGTTTAACACAAAAGTTTGGCAAGGTATATGATCCTGGTTTTGTGTAAAGAAGTAATTTCTGTGTGTTTGCTCAGGTTTCTGTTGCGGCTGCCCAGAAGGCCAGGTGTATGGTGATGATGAAAGCTGTGTTCCGGCCACTGAATGCCAGTGTCAGGATAGCCATGGTAAATTCAGACAGGTAAGACTTGCATGATAATACCAATGCTCACACTAATCAAAACCAGACCTTAAGGTAAATAAACACCTCAGTTTTAGTGTAATAACTTCTTTTAGTTGGAGATGAGGGTTAGGAGGAAGAAAAATCCTATAGGATTTTGGACAATATCCTATAGGATTTTGGACAATATCCTATAGGATTTTTGTATGAATCTATGGATTTTCTAAATTTAATAATTATTATAGACCAAAAGCCTATAGGATCCTATAAGATTTTTCTGTTAGGGTCCTGCTGCTATAGCGCTCAAGGGTCTAAGGGGCAACATGAAGCAGATTGGTTTGTGATGTCTTTGTATTACATCCTGTGATTGTCATTTTTTTGTCCTGTCTTGTCTTTGTTTGGTGGCAGTGGGGATGAGGGTGGTTTCCTTCACTCATTGGGCTGGCACAGTGTCACATGACGGAATTTAATATAGTTTAATATATACATTTATCCCATCACCCTAAATTTGCTTCTCTTTTCGTATTATTCTGACACAAATGGAATCTAAATTGTAAAAATAAAAGTTTATCTGAGATGTTTTTGGTGATGACTTAGGACCATTTTAAAAGTGTCACTTCACTTCCTTTTGTGTTCGAAATCGGTGTTCAGTTGTGTTGTCAAAATCGGTGTACAGATTATACATGATTATATAGGTGATAAATCAAAAATATAGAAAAACATAATTTATATTGTATTAAGATAAAAAATATACATGTAGTAATCTCAGTAATAATGAAATCTTTCTAATTATCAGCTATATACAAATCCTTTTTTTATAGCCTCTGATAAAAGAAAATGTCCGTTTCCCGAGCATCACCAGATTATGGTTTACTTTTAAATATCAAATTAAATTAAAAGCCAGTTAAACTGCTGTGCCTTTAGATAAACCATAAACAACTGCAGCCTGAAACGCCTCAAATACTGTGCCCTACTTGACTTCCTTTGCAGAGACCCTATTCTGGTTATACTCGGAAAACCTAGCGCCTTTTGTCAGTAGCTTTAAACTTGTACATATAAATATCAACTCATCGATGTTTTCTTTTAAATTTGTATTTTTTCCAGTTGAACACCCATTTCAGTCGTCAGGGAGAACACTGTACAGAGGATTGTGTGTACACATATAACTGTACCCTGGACTGTGTACCTGACTGCAACATTCAGTGCCAAGTGGTAAGTTTACACATATAACTGTACCCTGGACTTTGTACCTGACTGCAACATTCAGTGTCAAGTGGTAAGTTTACACATATAACTGTACCCTGGACTGTGGACCAGACTGCAACATTCAGTGTCAAGTGGTAAGTTTATCATGATAAACATCTATGACTAAAATATCCTTCAAGAACTCCAGGATTGCTTTTCTTTAGAAACATTTTCTTCTTGTTATTAGTCCAGCTAGTTTTATTTATGTTTTTTTTATAAATTGGAATCGATGAAGTTCGCAAGATAGTGTTCAACAATGGGATACCCTGTAAAAACTTATACAAGTCATTACTTTTCTCTCCAGATGTATGTATTTAGCAAGCATGATAGTCCAAAGCTTGACTTTGACCTCCCGAGCAGCTCTTTTGTCCTGAATCATTTTAAAATCTCAACTGATTTTGGCTAGATGTTTTTTATTTCACACAATTACAAAAAAAGTGGTAAAGTGTATTATAAGAGCGTCGTTTACTGTACAGTGTATGTTTATAGTATTGCATGTTTTATAATGCTTTCAAAGTTGTAAAGTGCTTTCACATCACAATATTATTCTCTTGCTGTTTTAGGGTTTCAAGAAAATAACAACCAATGACAACTGCTGTAGTTGTATACCTGGTATGTGACTTATGTATTTTAGTCCAATAAAATTCAACAATTCCCAAGCATTAGGAGAACAAGTTTTAGACCAACAGTAAAGGATGAACCTTCCTACATGTGGTCTTGATATAACCGTCCACAACATTTTATGATCTTAGTTTCTAAACATATGAATATGTAGTATTTTCGTTATTTTGGGATAACACTTTCTTAGTTTGAACAGATTCTAGTTCAGAAAATGTTGCAGGTTGAAACCCATCCGGAAATCGAATCCATGACCCTCAGAGGGACGCACCGAATTGTCAGCAGTAAATGCCGGTCACCTAGACCACTCAGCCACCCGGCCATCTACATTTACTGCTGGCGATTCGTTGCCTAACTCTGAGGGTCGTGGGTTCGATTCCCGGATGAGTTTCAACTTGCAACCTTTTCTGAACTGCAATCTGTTCAAGCTAAGAAAGTGTTATCCCAAAATAACGAAAATACTATTAATCTTCACTTTCTAAAAGACACAAAAATGATC
>JAQQZZ010146549.1:0-12815 GCA_030265115.1 Mopalia vespertina | reverse complement strand
AACGCATTTACCTCTAATAATAATAATAATATCTCTTGTATTAAGTTTCAAGAAAATATTTAGAAATTTATGAGTGTAAAGTTTCTTTTTTGACTGAGTATATGTTCGAGTCTCAAACTGTGACTTCGGCAATCCCACCCTTACAAAGAAGTCCCATAGGTCTTGCCCAAAATTCTATAGGATTTTATAGGATATTTGTATGGAATCCTATACGACTTTCTCATTATCCTATGTGATTTTAAAATTATCCTAAATGATCCTATAGGATGCCCAAAATCCTATAGGATCCTAAAGGTTTTTCTGTTAGGGCAGGGTTAATTTTACGAGGTTTCATTTTGGTTTTGTACCGTCTAAGTAAGACAGAGTGAGAAATGGTACTTAAATACATGTCAATATGGCGTTAAATGAAGAGAAAGCTTTTGGTTAAACCATACCAATATCGACAGAGTGTGGCCGACAAATAAGAAATCAAGCATACTTTCCTTTTATTAATGAACCATAAGTTTGTAACATCGAGCCGAAGGTTGACAATAAAAACAAATGGTGACCGACACATTCACTGAACAAAAACAGCAACTGGTTTCTACTTCTCTAACACGAAGAGGCAAACATGCATATTTGAATAGCAGTTCATACTGGTGCGTCTGGTAAATGTTGTAGGCCTACGTGGTGGATCGGGGTTTACGTGATATCACACAGAAAATATATGTATTCGAAGGCAAAACGAATATGCGCCCTATTTTATTGACAACTCCATGTAACGTTTTTTAGACAAACGTTACACTAATCAACGTAAAGAAAGCTAAATCCTGCTTCTCAAACAGAACACAGTTCCGTTATCTATACGTACTGAACATGAATTCAAACGTAAAATAAACTGATTCCATCTTGCAAAATTATTCTTATTCACAAATCAGCATGCAACATCGAATCTTTCTTTTCATTCAAATACAAAGATGATGAACTATTGACCTCTTATGTGGTTTATAATATAAAGTGTGGCGAGTGTTCCTCTTCCTATATTTGAAACACAACAAGACACTTTTATGAAAGACTTGCTGAACACAACACTTGTAATTCACATTATAAATTTTCAGCATATTGGCAACACTGTTTATCTGCTAATCACAGTCCGAATCTATGCTCCTATACATATTTAGAATTCAGTCCTTCTGTATAGCTAAAAATAAAACAGACTCAAACAGCATGGTCACTTCAACCCCATTGTATTTGTTTAACACATGATTGTCCAATAAATATTCTTTGGTCCGGTAAATCGATTTACAATACTGTACCCCTGCTGATATTATATTGCCACCTTATAACTTATGACATCAACTCATGTAATACAGTCATACTCTGGTCAGTTGCTCTATAATTCAGTTAAATAATTCACTTGGCGATAGAAACTTCAACTACTTTAGTTCAGGAGGACTGGCTTCGTCTTCAGCTTACCGATATCGTGGTAGCGCGAAATATTGCCCAGGGTGAGATTTGACGTGATTTGTTTTCCGTTGCCTATCCTTCTAATATTTGTCCCAGCTCTATTGTATTTCACTCTAGCTATTTTGTTACCTATTGTTCTCTACTGTTAGTCCTAACCTTTTAATATTGTTTATTTTACATGTTTTGTCTGTTGCTTTATATATATTTTATACCTTACACTACTAAAAAAATTGGAAATAATACCAATCGAATCGAAAAAAACAAACGTTGAATCGTTTATCTCTTAGTGGTTTTGATAGTCCTGCCTATCTTGCCATGGTTTTTGTTCACCACTGACAACTAAGCTGGTTTCCTTCGCTTATTCGGCTGGCACCCCGTCATGAGTGAAATAACATTTAGTATAGAGTCAAACAACCAACCGAAAAAGATAATTATATTCAAAACGTATTTTAGGCGCAATGTAATTGTTTTAGCATTTAATAAGCCTTTATAAACTAATATTAAAGATGTTAAAAAAATTATTCTTTAGTTAGTTTTTGGATGTACTATTCAGAGAGAAACAATATTGGAAAAAGACACTTTGGTAAATAAATACAGGAAGGAATCAGAAAAACTCATATTGGATCAAGAGTTAGAATCTGTCCAGTGGTATTTTACCGATTGCTTTATTCAAGAAACAGTTGTCGTTATTTCATGGCAATCACCGATTGCTTCATGCAGGAGAGAGTTAGCATGTTTTTTTTATGGTATTGACGTGTTGATGGATTTAAAAATGTAGCACGCATCTGTTTGATGGTATTCAACGATTGCTTGATTCGAGAAACAGTTAGCATTTAAAAGTATTCCACGATTTGTAAATTCAATTAATCAGTGGAAACCGGAAACCAACAAAAATATGCTAACTGTCTCTTCCCATTATGAGTTTGTCCGATTCTTTCCTGTACTTAATTACCGAATAAAGTAGTAGAAAACATATACTGTGGTTTGCTGTGCTGTAACTGCGACGGATTGTCGTGCTGTACTGGGCTTCAGTAAGACTATACGGTTGGAGGGAACTTCCTCTTGCCCTGGTGCCCTCAGCGCTGAGGAGCAACACCAAACTGATCTGTGGTATTTAGTCTTTTGATTGTCCTTTGTTGTTGGTGCCACCATGGGTGTTTTTCTCCACGTATTCGACTGGCACTCTTAGTCTGTGGTTGAAATAACCTTACATGTGGCGTAAATCCCCAATCAGACACAAAAACATAGCTCTAGCTTACCAGAAGGCCCAGAGTGGTCAGTTGACTTCTTTCGACTTGCTTAGTAGCCTTGAATCGGTTGAAAGTTATTTATCGAAGAAATATTTGAAGATATAACTCATGTATGTCTACACTGTTGGTGGTAGGCTGTAGCAGCTAGACCGGGTGGAAATTAATAACAAAGCATACCCCTTACGCTAAATGACTGATATGACTGTGCCTTCTCATTCTCCCAAGCCTGGTATAGTGGTTTAATGGTCAGCGTGTCAGCCTACTTATCCTACTTCAATGGTACATTAGAGTCCGTCTGCTGACCATCAGGTATATGATTGTCACACGATGTGAGTCCGGCTGTCACATCTGTGGTTTTAACGATGTTTCCTCTCGGTTTTCTACAGTATTTAAGCAAGGAACATTGTAAAATGGACAATCCGTCATTATATAAGTGAAATACCCTTGAGTACGACGTTAAACTTCAATGAAACAAACAGTAAAATCTTAAATTTAAATGTAGATCATCTTAAGATATACCCATCGTCCACAAATGCCCAGTTATTCATAATCCAGTTGCAACTTGAAATGCCAACCCAATGTCCATCTTTGTGGACAAACACCCGAACTCACAAGATAGCCCAAAAGACGCTACCATATTGAATGGCCTTAAAATCTAACAAAGAACATTACCCTGGGTCTTAGGAAGTTAGCGGAAAATGATATGAATTTGATGTTAACTTGAAATTTGTCCATATCCAAGGAATAAATCAAGGCCCCAAACAATTCCCACGAACAACGTATCACCAGTACTGCTTCCGTTGTTTAGTTTGGAGTATTTTATACCCATTATTTAGACTAAGTACACAACTACGCTAAACATGTGAGAAAGACACCTGTCCGGTAAGCCACACCCACAGTCATCTGCAGAGTGGACCTCAGACTCGACACTGTCTCAAAGATAAACAGAAGTTAATGAGAACATTAACATGTGCATTCAGTGTTTCAGGTAGTTTCGAGCGTATATATTGATATATATAATATAATATAATAATATAATAAATATGTACTTTTGATACTATGACCAAATCATCGTACAGTTTGCTCTCGTATACCCTCATCAGGAGCCAACGATATTTTGCATAATAGTTTTATGTAGTGTGACTACTAACTGTGTAGTCTGATCATATATAGACATCTGGTCTAAGTAGATCGAGTGTTTCTGGAGTATTTACCTTCGTTTGCACCTTTTCCCTATGGTATTTGAGTTAACATGGGGAATGGTTTACCGACATTTTGGTCAGTCTTAATAATGCCCCAGTATTCACACATAATCTTTCTAATACCCGAGCGTTTTGAATGGTGGTGAAACTTTCAAGTGGTCTAACATCACCAGCATTTACGTACTTCGCTCGAGCGTCTTTAACCGTTTATCGGGATTTAGTGACACAACTTTCTATTTCCGAATTTGAATGTCCTCGTAAAATAAGTTGAATAGTGTCAACTTTTCATAGAAAATTTGCTTAATGTTGCAGATTCCGTTGAGGTGAGTGGTTTCTCCACAAATAAAAGTTTTGAAGCAGGATGCATGGAGAGCCGATTTTCTCTGGAGATATTAGCATGTCTCCTTCGGCTTTGTGTAGCCCATACTGACGAAACACGATCCTCAGTGACACCGATTTTCTGTAGAAAAATAGTGCTATGTAAATTAGCAAAATATCGAGAAATTTCCTAGCTTAATTTCACGATCGAGTTTACATCGTTTGCTAATAGAGGTGAGTTTCAGCTTGAGTTAGTCTCCCCGAGTATAGATAAAGCCGTAAACTCGGTATCTCATGTGAAGAGACACATGTAGTTACGAGATGAGAACAGCTTTGTATAGCTGAGCTTAGGCAAAAGGACCGCATCTTGTGATGTTTCCACAATTTGTCCGCATATTGTGCCATTAATAATCAACTCGTTCGTAAAATAGAGCAATCTGATCTCCATCAGCAACTCCACTGCTCTATGAATAATATAATCAATGTTCGAATGCAGTTGGAGTTACTTTTTATGCTTCAACTATTTCATCAAATCCAAGATTCGTGTATAGAAATGTGATAACCATACGTGATAAAAAGAGCAGTTGTTGTTTATATTAATGTATGTGAAATTGGATGTATCAGCCAAGTTCGTATTCTGTTTTCTCTCTAATTTTAGGAGAGAGTAACGAACGTAGTGTCACAATTTTTTAGTTGAAGGGTCGCATTCACATGTGACCGATGGCCAGCCATGGATTTTAATCCGGGCTGTCAATGAAAGTAAACCGGGTACATATCTTTAACTGTGGCCTTCAGTTAGTGTAACATGTGAAATACTAAATTCTGAATGTATAAAGACAAAAATATTCAAAAAGAAATTTATAAAAGAAGAAAATACACATGCTAGTCAAAAAATACTCCTAAAAATTATTTTTTATTCTTAAATTGCATGTCCTTGATTGCTATACGCGTGTATATTGTAGTTTATGAAAGATGTGTTCAGAAATTCCAATTGGTAACTGGATATGGCATGTTTGTGAAAAATGGGGATTAGACTTGTTCGAATCCAGCCAGTTACTTGCAAGCAATTGAAAACTTAAATAAAAACCAGTTTCGAAATTGACATAAAGTTGTTACGGTCACCTGACTGTACTAAGTGTTTGATAGTTAAAAAAAATACGTTACTGATAATCAACTGTTTCTCTTTTTTTATTTATGTGTTTCACATATATGTGAACTTTTTTCACATATGTAAAGTGAATGAATTTATTTTACATATGTGAAAAAAGATTCCCACATATGTGGAAATGAATTTCACATAAGAGAAATAAATATTTATTTTACATATGTCGAAGAGAATGTCATTGATGTGAAAAACAATTTTACATAAGTGAAAAAGAATTCGACATGTGTAAAATAAACGTCTATTTATGTAAAATAAAAAGATGAGTGGAATTCTTTTGTGAATGTGAAGCATCCAAGAGAACAATTACAGACTTCTCCCTCACAGCCTCTATTTGGCGGCAATACATTTGCGCTAAAACTACAGTCTGATCAGAAGCACATCCACCCTCTGCGTTTCGCAAAGCATTTATTGTTTTCTGGCGAAGAATAAATCAGGGAAACTAAATTCCTTTTATAGAACTACAAATGCGACCGATTCCGTGATGAGCATTACTACGTCTGATTCATCTGGAAAATAAACTGATGTAGACTACAATATGTTTGTTTGTTTGATTGGTGTTTAACGTCGTACTCAAGGGTATTTCACTTATATGACAACGGACTTGATCCCGTGAACGGTAAATCGAAGTAGGATTAGTAAGCGCACACGTTACCACTAAGCAACACGTTACCACTAAGCAACATACATATCTAAAAGAGGTTGAGCTGTTTTACATATGTGAAATTGTTTATAACATAAGTGAAAATATTTTAACATAGTAAAAAAGAACTGCACATATATGAAAAAGAATTGTACATAAGTAAAATAAAAGCAAAACTAATTCGACATATGTAAAATAAAGGTGGAAGTGATAAAATTGCTTGTTCTAAAATATTTTTGTGTCTTTTGGAATGCGAATATTAACAGTATTTTCGTTATTTTGGGATAACACTTTCGTAGTTTGAACAGATTCTAGCTCAGAAAAGTTGCAGGTTGAAACCCGTCCGGGAATCGAACCCACGACACTCAGAATTAGGCACCGAATCGCCAGCAGTAAATGCCGGCCACCTCGGTGTAAGACAAAATGTCCAGGGTACAAAAAGCTATTGGACAAAAAGACTTTTATCTCATTTTTCATTGAGTCTTGCTTCCATCGACCAAATCCAAACAAAGATTGCTTAGTCGTTCTTGCAGGTCCATCGTTGCTGGTTTGGACTGGCATGGACTGCATCCTTCCTTATACAGTCGATGGCAACCCAAACCTTATGGTGGGAATACCAGACTAACGTCTTGAAGAAACGAATCCAATCTCACAGAGATTATTTGTACGGTCTTCGTTGTTAAACGTTGCTTGGTGGACATTCCACTTTTCTGGTGGGAATAATGGGGGTATTCTGATGGGGCCATTTCAATTACCAATGTGGTAATAAGTACCTGTCACACAAGTAGTATCGAAGGAGTCAATAAGTGGCTCAAATCCTTCGGGTGTGATGTTGGTATATAGAAACTTGGTATATAGGAAGAAATGCCAGGTCATGCAGCATACCACAGAAGTGCTTGATGCCAACATCTTTCTTGTATTGGGTGGACAATCCGAATTGTTGGATTTTACGCCAAGTACACTGGGTCTAGTGGAAGAAGCACTCTCTTTGGTTGACGTGTGGACCCAGTTTCGTGGTGATGGCGTTCAAGCAGACTGGCTCAAAATCTGTGACAGTGGTCGTTGGATCTATTAGAGCCATGTCGATCCCAAGTTCTTCTCTTTTGTCCAGAATGGCTGTAAGCGTCTTCCTCGTATACTTCTGTCGACTTAACAGGTAGAAATGCATAAACACAGCCAATGGTAGATTTTTTCTTTGCCAACATCTGATAATCACTTCTTGTCACTTCTATTCATATATTACAGAATACGTAATGCTAGAATAAACATAAAATAGTACGTTTTGGACTTTTGTCATGGGGCTTTTTGTCCAAGGGCTTTTTGTCCTGGTGCCTTTTTTCCTAAAACCTTTTGTCCCCTCTACCTTTTGTCGGGATACCGGCCACCTAGACCATTCAGCCATCCGGCCTTCTACAAAAATAGAAGGTTAGTTAACTAGCCTTCTACTTTTGTTAAATGTCCGCTATCTAGACTCCATCGAACTAGCCATTTTTGTAGAAGGCCGGGTGGCTGAGTGGTCTAGGTGGCCGGCATTTACTTCTGGCGATTCGGTGCCTAACGTTTTTTTTTTTTGGTGTTCACGTTCTCAGAACAAAAACAACATACAATTATAAAAGCGTTATCGCTTCACTTATTCATGTATTTCTGCAGTAGAACTCCACGACACAGGGGTCATATATCAATAAATCTTGAATACGGAGATACATCTATATATTGTTTATGAAACTAGCCTTTTGTTGTTTTTATTGTTCTTAAATTTTCCATTTTAACTTTAAACAATCTACATTTCCAAGAATAAGTTGACCTTTGAGTTGTTAGGTTAGATATTATATTTTCTGTTTATTTAGTTAAGACAAATTTTCCTTTACATTGTGAACACTAAAAGGATATCTACATGCAAAAAACCTTCTATCGGCAACAGAGCACATTCTCTCAGCTTTGGCTCACGCTCAATCCAATACCAGAAACCTACTTAAAATGCTTGCAGTCTTTTTTTTTTAACTATTCGCATGAATGCCTCATATATGTGACAGTTTCTCTTAAAGATGATGACGATTTACAAAGTTCACACTGTTTCATAAGGCAAACAATGACTTAGTATCGATAACAACTTTGTGATTTATTTAAGGTGTTGCTGGGCCCCTTGGGCTCAAAATGAACTAACTTTGCCATCGCTTGGATTAAAAGTGAAGTATTCAAAGTATGGATTGGTGAACAATAAATAATTGGAAATTCTAATTACAAACAGTCTAATTTGAGCCTATAATTTATTTTTCCATTGAGAACATACAAGTTGTTGACTATGTGTTCGAGATTTAGTGGGATTGTCGCGCGAAACGGAAGCTCCTCGCTGACTGCAGTTTATCCAGTTTAATTGTATGTTGGACTAATACACAATACACAGAGAGCTAACTGTGAAAGACTAATTGGGAAGTCGGCTTGAGCCCAAATGAACACTCACATGTGCGATGCGTGACTATTGTTCTGGTATTTAGAGTATAAACTCTACTTTCAAGAAAAACATAAATAAAATGTGCCGAAATATCTTGCTGCTACACTGTTTTACAAAAATGTTAATACAGCATATCAACTAAATGGATAAATTCCAACTTACCGAGAGCTTTTACACACGAAATACATAAATACAAATACAAATTTATATGATCCCATATATGACATTTTTTTTGTCTTTTTTTAGATAAAATGTGGCCATGTAAATGAAATTAACAACAAATTATTGTAAACAAATATAGAGTTAAAAAAGTTTGTGATAGACGGGCCATGAAATCCATCATGGGAGGCGGCCCCAAAAGCACAATTTCAACAACAACAATGATCCCAAAAGCATGTTTGCATTTGAGAAGTATAGACATACTTTAGTTCCTCAGTAAGATAATGGGTAGAAAAAGACTTTCTGAGAGAAACTGTGCAATCTCGTGGTACGATGAGTATGACCAAAATTGTTCCGAAGTTCAGAGAACAGCGATAGTGAGTTTTAAGACGACATTCCCGATATCATGATGGTCCCTAGCGCTTCAGCTCAATAGGTAATATCCAAACTTCGTGTGTCTGCTCTAGTCAGGTGTCTCACAGGAAAACGTGTCATGTTGAAAACACTGTATATCGTCTTGGGTGATACACGAAAGTAGCATGGCTATGCTCGAATACAGACTGTCCAAGGTCTACAGAAGAGCGCTTGATTCTACTTCCCGAATGAAGAACCAACCAGTGTTATGAAATAAACCGAACACTGGTACTGGGAATGAGAGCGATAGGTAGGAAGACATGAATATCTAATTGTATTTACATTTCCAAATCGTCCTATTCTACAATATAATTATATGGATATTCAAGCTTATGAACAATTTATACCCAACATCGTCAATATATCTCCACAAACGCTAAATGTGTATTCTACTCTCTAATCACCTGGCAATTTGCATTCACTAGTTATGAAACCTGCTCACGGCCAAACACTGTTTGATTACTCACCCGGGTATGCAATCGGGCGGCACGAGCAAAAATAGCATTTTTAATCCGATTATAATGACAATCAGGAATAAATTTTGTAAAGCAACAATACAGGTGTATAAATACGACGTACAATTATTGCGATAAAATGAAACATTTCAATGTCTATTGAGAGTTATTTAAAAAAAATGTTTTTAAATTTTTACATCAAAACTTTAATTGCCTATTTCTTGCACTGAGCTCTCTGTTTGTTGCCAGTGGTGTTGGGGGTGGTTTCCTTCACCCATTGGGCTGGAACACCATCGTACGGCGTTAAACCCAAATCAAACAAACAAACAAACAGTTTAAAACAGACACCTTCATTTTCCATGGCTATTTCAAGAAAACTATTCATGTTAGAAACTTCAAACTAAACCAAAAAAATGCCGTTGCATGTTACTTACATGTAAATTTTGATAGTTCAATGCTTAAAATAGATATAAAATAGAAGTGATGTCAGCTGTTCACAAACACAGGGACTTTAACATTATGGTAAATGAAAACTTACACAAAAACAATTTTTTGGATGCTGAAAGTTTACTGCTTTTAAACTTTTGTATCGCAAAATAATATCTCCATATTACATTGCAGCACATTTCACGAGTTTGTCTCAATATTATATTTATATGCTTAACTACAGGGGTATTTTGAATAGTGAACCTCGCCACTAATTTCTACTGACCGGGCATATATGCGTCTGTGGAACGACAAACGGTAGCCTGATTGGATCCCGCTCTTGGTCCCGGTCTAACAAGTAACTTTACATATGATTGAAAACAGGGTGGACTTGCTGTTGTACGGTCTGGCCAGTAGCGGCTTTCGGCTACATTCCGTTTTTTTTTTAAATTGATATTTTATTTGGTCGAGAAAGCAAAAACAAAAAAATACATTTCATTAGCAAAGACATGTATAAATCATTGCTATAACAATAAATGGCATTTTGGTTAAGCCGACTTTCTTTGGATGGATTCGTATTTAACGCCGTAAGTGAAAAGGGGTTTCACACTTATCCGACAACAGATGTCTCGAAATCAACATTACACGACACCGTCGTATACCGGAAAAAAACTCACAGAAACCACCCAGCAACAGCAAACGTCGCGGGGGTGGGTGGGTGGGGGTGACCTCCGCTTCCGCTGGGCGGCCTCCGCGTAAGTCATACATAAAAAAGGAACAGTGTTTTGTTTAAATGTTATTTTACCCGAGAAACGGGCTTCTTTGATGTGCTTCTTTTTATACAAATCGGCGGAGTACTTTGGCTAATTTCTACGCGTGCGCACAAAACATCCGGCGGTTAACATTACACGTTTTCGTGTAATATTATTGCTTCCATTCAACTTCGAGATAACTGTAACGGTACTTAAAGTGTCAAAGGATGCTCCGACATGCGAAATCATCTAGCAAGCATACTAATATCTGTTCATCATATGTTTTTCTTTAACAGTCAAATCGTGTGGTGACCCCGGCACCCCAGCTAATGGAAGAAAAAACACATTCCTGTACTCTGTGGGTTCTGTTGTCCGCTATACCTGTAACAGAGGCTATGTACTCCAGGGATACTCCAGTAGGACCTGCAAAGTGACAGCAAAATGGACACGAAGAACCCCAACATGTACTGGTAAGATACGTTGTGTTCTCAGAACTCAGGGGCAACAGAAGACGATATGTTTGTGATGTCTATGGTGGCTGAAGACTGCCAATTTTTTAAATATTAAATCCAATAGAGAAATGAACAAAAATCATTTTGTTTGATTAATTTTATGCAAATATTTTTTTTAAAATACAGTATTTTTATACAATAATGAGAAAAAAAAACTAGAAAGAAAAAGTCATTAAAAACCAAAAGCTACCAAAAAATACCTTTACAAAACAAAACAAAAATAAAACGAATTCATTACATCAAAAACAAAAATCTTTTTGTCAATTACCCAGAATGCAGTTTCTGGCACACCAAAACATATAGGCCTTTAAAGGCAATTGGATTTGGCCGTAAATTCCATTTTCCGGGGCATATATACATCCCTAACTACTGAGTTTGAAGGCTTCTAATCGTGTAATTGCTCTACAGCGGTAGCTCCTGTAGCATGATGCATTGTGGGGGACGGGGCAAGGCTAGGAATATGGCGGCATGAAGACAAAAAGTTGGACCGTGATGTTTCATTTTTTTAAACGCGGATTCTGGACGATTTAAGGACGCAATTGTAATAAAAAAAATGTTTCACAGCGTTCAGAATACAAAACGTAACTGGACAGTAGTTAATGGAACACATAAAAGTCGGTAAGTGTAAAAAAAACTTAAATTTACACCATAAGGAGCGTTCAAACTCTGTATCTCTACGGCTACAGGATATGATAGAAGATCAGAGATACAGAACTCTGCAACTTATACATCCACAGATTAGGAATCATCGACAAATAATTCACTCTTTTAAATAAGGTTTAAAGAGATAAACATGATTATTTCCCTAGCTCCATGCCTAGCCACATACTCTTCATACATATCGAAGCCAACCTAATGCCGGATTAAACCAGGCAATAGCTTAAGCCTGGGATAAAGAGTGTTTAGTATGGGTCTATACTATCTCCCAGTTTGCGTACAGCCGTCGCCGTCTTACCTCCATGACGTGCGTACTCCCAGTCTGTTTTGAAAAGCTAGACGGTACTTGATGGTTACAAAATGAGTCAAAGGAAGCCCGAGAACAAGGCCTGTCGACCTGCAGCTTTATTCGTATTCTGAAGATTTTATGTCTCTTTTGCTCTTGTATTTTTGGTCATAGCACACAATTTTCAGACAGATTACACGTACGATACCTTAAAAATTTTGGCGACTGATTGTTATTTTCATAGGCCCTTTATTCCTGACAATGATGTCTGTGAAGTCAGTCTGCGGTTGGCAGTAAGCAGCTAGCTGTTCGCCGGGGCCATCCCTAATTTATCAAAACATTAACAACTCAAATAAGGCAGTTGAAACAGATACAGAATTGCCACATTAAAACACATTACGTAAAAACGATAGTAACATACCATAATACAACAATATATTCCACATACACCGCACGGCGGTGGAATACTTGGCGTCTTTTCCAATAGCTAGCTGAATAGCAGTCTGATCCAGTATTCCACCGCCGTATGGCAGAGAACAAATTCTATGCTGTCATTAGGTGAAGTGTGTTTGTGTTAGTCTGCAAAATAAATATAAAGTCTCTGTCATCTTAATAACGGACGGTGCGAATCAGACTGCTATTCAGTTAGCTATTGGAAAATACGCCAGTATTCCACCGCCG
>JAQQZZ010146538.1:0-12816 GCA_030265115.1 Mopalia vespertina | reverse complement strand
TACAGTCAAATTCATCCACGCGGCCATGTCTTGCTACTTTAATCACTGAACAGAAGAGCTCCACAAATATTGACCAACAAAATATCTTTCTTGTCACACTAGGAGGCCTACGTCATGAGACCTGTAGAGTCGACTGTTTACTGTACGGTTTACCTTTGACAGTTCAGACATGTTATTAATCTGTAACACAAGAGTGTAAGTCGCGTGATGTCATGAATAGGGTTGGCTACGCCCAAAATGTCAGCTACCAATGGTCATAGGTAGGAATATACTTGATTTAATAAGATGAAAAACATGTTAAGTCAATATTTAAGTATGTTTCATGGTAACCTTTCAAGGGATATAGGGGTTATTGCAGCCAGGAGCATTGCTTTAATTATACGAAAACCCCTGTAATAGTATGTTTACCATTTAAAACTCAGCTATGATAACTATCACCCATCACAGCCACCAAGCTGTGACTGCCGACAAGGCTGCTGGCTGAGCACCGCAGGGGTTACTTTGAGCGGCACTACATTGTACTTTCAGTCTTGGCATTGGTGAATTTTTCGGATGATAGCAGAATATGAATTAAATTTCACAAAGCCCTGACAATAGCAAATTACAGATCATGATTTTTTACTTTCCTTCGTGATTACAAGGGAGTTGGAGATGGGGATTCAGTACACCAAGATTTTGTGGTGTCGTGAAGTTTATTTCGTGATTTTTGGTGATTCACGAGGGCTTGGTGGAGATGCTCCCTAAGTCCCACCTAATATAGTAGTGGTGGACAAAAAAAAATATTCAGATAATGGCTAATGCGGTTAGCGCTGGGAATAAATGGAGTTAATTCTGCTCGCAATGTGGTCCCATGTGATCTGTCAGTCGACAGTTTACTATACAATAACAAATGAACGTAGGGTAATAAGCTGAATTTCACTGAACCTGCCTCAAGAAACGACACCCTGGTAGCTTAACGATAAATGTGAGTGCTAAATTATCAGGAAGGAAAAAAGATCTACTTGAATGATAATAAAGAAAAAGTCAAATTTACCTACTACACACGAATGTCACCTGGCCATATTTCTAATAAGTCGTTAAATCATAGACCAACAGTTTGTTTATCAATCTGATATTAGATAACAGGACTAGATCCCAATTAAAGATCATTGGCCAGCATTATTGTGGGAGGAAAATTGGGTTGTGAAAAACCAACAACCTTTCACTAGCTGCTGGCATACCAACCCTGGCAACCCACGTATGACGGATTGTCCACTTCACACAGCACCTTGCCGTATTATGGTGGAAAACCACGAGGAAACCTCGTAAAAACCACCCCAGTCCACATGAATCAAAACCACGACCACAGAGGCAAGGGGGATATGTGGACCAGAAGCATACACTTTCTAGAGAGTACAATCTAGACCACTCTGCCACTGTGGTGGAGTAAAGAGAAAGATAATTATTAAAAACAACATTTGGATAATTTAAAGTTGAATACTGTATGGTGTGTGATTCAGAGAGTAGGCCTACAAAACCTTTCAAAAGAGTAACCTAAAATCAGATTCACTTTTGAAGGAACTGTGTGAATTTTCCTAACGTATGAAGATTGCCTATCTCACGAGTATACCAAAGAACACCCAGAACATGCTATTTTTAAGAACTACAGAACTAACAATCATTTGAGGTCCTCGTGCAAGCAAAAAGTTGATTAACATAAGGTTGCTTCAGATTAAATTCTTCAAGCTTTGAACAAATTTGCAAGTTGACTGCCCTCACAGATATGGAAAAATATGCAGATACATTACTAATTTATATAACTGATTCAATTAAACATGAAAAGCAAGAGTTCATAAACTTTCCTTTCAATAGATGGGTTTCATCTGTTTACAAATGATGTCTATACATAGCTGCCAGTCCTGATGGATTAATTGGTGAACACACCAACATACAACAGACAAAACAAGATATCAGTTGACAAATTAGTTTCATTTGTATCTAAAGATGCAGTCTTATTAAACTAATGATGCATTCAATATGAACATGCTTACTTGATATGCTTCTGTGACTGTGCAGTGTGACCATCTCTATATATCAATTCATCAATTTGTCCAGAATGTAAAAGCCTTTGTCAGCCATTATGGAATCCCCCAGATCACACTAGTTAATTAGATCATTGATCCATTACAGAATCAAAATCCAAAAAATGAGCGCGAAAAATTGAGGTTTTGAGCTAATTTTAGGAGGCTATATTTCGGAAAAGACATTTGTATCTGTTAATTTTTCACACAGTAGATTATTTTAATGGAGTTTTATCAAATCTGAGGGGGTCAAGCAGGAGCATTTCAGAAAACTAGTTGATTTGACTTGGAATGACCCTGATAACTGTTAACAGGTTTTTTTATCGCTGTTTAGCAATCTGCTGCATTGAAAGGAGTGTACAACCTTTTAAAACAGTTATTTTTTGCAACTTTTTTCATACATGAAGCAAAAAGGGGGTCACATTCAATAAACATAGTTGATGGTTAGTCTAACCATGGAGCTATAAAGAGAAGGAGGCACAACTCTACCGGCCATTACGGCTCACTAACAAAAAGCCCATGCTGTGCTATAGAAAATTGAAAGGCCAGTGTGCGCGGCCAAGTTTCTTTGATGTTCTATGTACGATTCCACCACCCAACAGAGATCTTAATGGCTATTATGTTCCACACTTGATGGTAGCTAATTAATCCCCTGCAGAGCGGTGTGATGTTAATCAATAGGTAGTTTAAATACACAATTCTTGACTTGTTAAGGACTATTTGAAGTTAAGCTCTATGTGGTCAATTAGGAATACACAATCTAAAGTTGAGCTTCATATCTGATCACGGCTGATGATTCCGAGAGCCTCAGACTTTCCCGAAGAGCACTTCCAATGCTAATCCCTCAAGTCCAGCTGTGTCGGAATAGATCATATTGCACTTTTATGTGGGTCAGTTGTGCCTCCTTCTCTTAAATAGCTCCATGGTGTAGCATAACAAATATACCTGACAGTTTTAAATGATCCTAGTTACATGTAGCTTCCAGATTGTTCAGTGCATAGACATAATGAATAATGCCATTAACCTCATATAATGCATATAGTCTATAAATTGCTTTAGGATTCTGTCCCCCAACAAGCACCTTATAACGTGACTACACTGTATTAGAATGTCTTGAATTAGCATATATTAAGCATCAAAAAAGACCACTTATTGATATAAATTGGCAGTATTTTAGTTATTTTGGGATCACAAGTTCAGTAAATAATGAAATATGTTATTCCATTTCTAGTCAACAAACAAGAAAAGATTTCATATGAATTGCTAATTTATTTTTGAATTTTAGTTCTCTGAAATTCATTTCTGGAAATCTATGACCCCAGGGCTTATTTTGCTGAGGTAGTGGACCAGCACTTTTAAATTTCGTTGGTAGGGGACTAACAAGCGGTTTACAATTTTATTTAATTTTGGGTTAAAAACTAAATACACTGTATCTGCTCTTAATGGCAAAAAGGCCAATTATAATACATCTATATTATTTCAATGTAAAACATGTAAAAAATAAATTACATTAAATTTAATTTATTTGCACAACCCAGAAAAAGAATAAATACATTACCTTCTTTAGATTTGAATCTTTAAGGTCAAAAAGTACACGTTGTCGTTGCTTAGGAGGAAGTTGCGTCAGTACATTTTTCTTCTCCCTGCGTATCATAACTTCTTTAGTCAATCTACTTTGTAATTCCTCCAAATGACTGGCCCCACTGCAAAAAAATAAAATAAAACATAATTCATGAGGAAGATACAGATATTGTTACAGTGTGGCTGACAATGCAGGCTGTTCCAAAACTAGAGCTAAAAAAAACTTCTATCGATGTTTTTTCAAGGAACTTTACTTTGATATAGGGAAAAATTATATTTTGGGAACTGGTGTTCCTAAATTGGGTTGAAACTCAATTTGATTTGATAACAACACATAATATTTCATCTTAATAAATAAAAGTCAACTTTAATCCCATCTTTTATTAAAACAAAAGCTTTAGTGTTGCATGCAAACAGAACTCCAGAAACTTAATTAAAACTTCTGACTTATTAAGATTTTAAAAAAACCAAACAAATTGTTGTATATATAGGTGATATATAGAAGTTATATGTAGCTTAAATTTTGTTTGTATAGAAAATTGCTCTGTTTTTAAACTTCAAATACATTTATTTCAGCCTTCTGATTTGAGGGGAGTGGTCTGTCTTCAATATAGGAAAGCACACCTCAAATGACGATGCCTGTCTCTTTGTTAACAGATGTAAAGAAATCTTGCCGATAGAGTTACTTCCCTTTAATGCAAATTATTTCCCTTGCTCTGCAATTGC
The DNA here is from genome assembly GCA_030265115.1 of Mopalia vespertina. Lineage (NCBI taxonomy): Eukaryota > Metazoa > Mollusca > Polyplacophora > Chitonida > Mopaliidae > Mopalia > Mopalia vespertina. Next base: position 8,449 of record JAQQZZ010146538.1, on the reverse strand, counting down.
TTTATGGAAATTTTTTTTTAAATGTGTAGATAAAATACAACCACTTTTTAGTCAGAAATAAAAAGCTAATCACCAGGGCATTAATATTTAGCAAGAATTTTAGCTATAAATATATATGACATATTGATAACAATTTAAGATGTGGTGTAATTTATCGGATTTATCCGATTTCCATCAGGGGGAACTAAATTCAACAAGCTTAGTAACTAGTAGTTCCCCCTGTTAAGGCATCCTGACTGAAGGCTGTCAAAAAACTTATTTTCAAGATATATTTGTGTATTATAAAATATACAAAAAATGGCAATAACAAAATTAGGTCAAACGCAACATCTCATCCATTATTGCAACAGTTTTGTTTGATTTGGGTTTAACGTCATACCAAAGGGTATTTCACTTACAATGTATAGGACAACAGATTGCTCACTTCACACTGTGTCTTACTTAAACATACACTGGAGGTCGACAGACGGACTCAAATCTGTGAGTGGTACATCGATTTGTCTGTTGTTTTAGTGGGGGTTAATGTCATACCCAAGAGTTTTTCACTTATCTGATGACATGTGGTCCACTTCACACTGTGCCTGAATTACATGTTAATAGGGTGGAAATCTGAGAGAAAACCTCGATAAAAATACCCCCATGATAACCAGAGCCACATCGTGTGAGCCACTCATATACATGTATCCTACATGTAGGTTGACATACAGACTTAAACCTGTGAGCAGTTCATTGAAGTAGGATTAGTAGGAAGACACACTAAACCACAGATGAAGCTAAGTTTAAAGCTTATTTGTTTTCAAGTGATGTTCATTGAGTGATGGCAATATTGTTTTGCAAAATTTGGTCAAAGACAAGCCATCTGCTGTCTTAACAGGAAGAAGCTATTTTCAGACTTTGAAATTAGTCTGTGAATTTGTTTGATTGGGATTTAAGGTCGTACTCAAGGGTATTTCACTTATATGACGATGTGCCAGCCCAATGGGTGACGGAAACCACCCTCAACACCACTGGCAACAAAGACAAGACGAGACAAGTACATGACCACAACAGGACACAATACAGACACCACAAACAGATTGACTTCCTGTTCCCCTTAGCTCCCGGCCTCCGAGACCACCAGGGCAACATGAAGCTCCTCCTATTCGCTATCTTTATGAGAGGAAGCTACAGTATAAGTTTTAAGTTAATCTGTGACTTGTTATCAAGGTAATATGTTCACAACACACAGGCGTCATTATTGTAAAATTAATGGCTGTAATGGTGGCCAGATTGTTTTTAGGAATTAGGTGAAATGCAATCCAATCGGTTGGCTTCATAGCAGGAGGCTTTACTTCAAATTTGAAGTTAATCTGTGGATTTATTCTCTAGTTATTACACAATAACAGCCATATTATTTTGAAAAATTTGGTGAATTGCCATCACAGTCATTGTCTTTATGTGAGGAAGCTTTATTCCAAGTTTAAAGTTACTCAATAAATTTATTCTCTAGTTATCATGTTCCCAACAAGAATTGTAAAATGATTCAATTATGGCCATACTGTTTTGCAACTATGATGAAATATACTCTTATCTGTCATTCTTACAGGAAGGAGGGAGCTACATTGTTAGTCTGAAGTTAATCAGTGAATTTGTTTTCACAAACATTTGTGACAGGCCAAGGGAAGGAAAATAGCTTATCTAACCCCTCCCCTCCATATTATAGTAAAGTATGTCAATCTATATTTAGCACAAATGTTATAACCAGCCAATTAAGGTAGATAATTTATATGTTTCAGTCTTCTCTTATATCAGACTAGGCCAGGATTCAGTCCCGTGCTGTACACATTTAGTTAATTTAGATACCACAGCATGCACAACATGGTTAAATCAGGGACATACTCTACTTTTCTTCGCCGTTGTTTACCAAAGTACTGGATCTTGGCGTCACAGTATCTGGAAGTGAATTCCCACCAGTTCCCAAACCTTCCTGGACACAAAGCTTCTAACTGAGGGTATAACTACAACATAGCATAGAAAGACAGAACACGCTAGTCATAATTAAAACTAAAAATCAGCACGATATGGATTGGAAGACATATTGAGTCACAGCATTATCATAAAGTTTTCAGCTATACATTGTGCAATTATATTTATTCTCTTCTATTTGACAAAAATGGATTAATCAGATTAGAAGAACAGGACTCGTACATACTTAAAAATTTTGGTCCTCAAAACAGAGAAAAACTATAGAGACTTTAGTGTATTCATGTTTCCATGTTGTTATCTAATAATATGAAAACATCGAGAAGCCCCGTCACTGATGTGGCTTCGTATGCGGATAGCAAAGCTGATTATCGGGTAGTAGTTTACCCATCTTTACATTTCAACATAGAATTAGACAATAAATACACAGAAATTCAAAAGTAAGGATTTGAATGAAATGTTTGCCGTTTTATCTTCTGGAATCCAACTGATATACATACATGGTTTCACTGCACCCAAAATCAAGGTGTTGAGATTTGACTTTGACGCACTCATTGTTTCTGATCAGCAGATGGATGGTATGATACATGTGTACTTTATATAGGATCTGGTGAGAGATTTGAGCTTTATTCATGACTTTGTTTTGTTTGATTAGGGTTTTAACTCATACTCAAGGGGATTTCACTTATATGGATTGTCCAATTGTTAGTAGTCTGTATTACTTTAAATGGAGAACCAAGAGGAAACCTTGTAAAAACCAGCCCGTGATTGCTAGTCACATTGTGTGACCCTTCATATAGCGGAGATGGACTGAGTCGGGTACATGTACATTGATTTGTTTGTATGTCGTACTCAAGGGTATTTCACTTATATGACAACCGATTGTCCACTTAACACGGTTCCTTGCCTTATTACAGTGGAAAACCAGGAGGAAACCTCGTAAAAACTACCCCCGCGATTGCCTGAGCCACATCGTGTGACTCACTCTATACTTGATGGTCAACAGTGGACTCGATCCCATGAACTGTAAATTGGAGTAGGATTAGTAAGCGCACACGCTACCACTTAGCCACAGCTGCGGGCCTACATGTACATTGAAAGGCGATCAGTAGTCAGACACATGAACCAGTGTTTGTTTGATTGTTTGGGGGTTTAACGTCGTACTCGAGGGTATTTCACTTATATTACACAGTTCCTTGCTAAAATACTGTGGAAAACACCTCTTAAAACCCCTCCTCGCCGGAGCTACAACCTGCTACTCACTCCTTAACCTGATGGTTGACAGACAAACTCATGGACAGTACAAGGAAGTAGGATTAGTCAGGCCGCTAGGCCACTAAGCCACGGCCGCGGGCTCCAAACATAAGAAATGTTTAATTATTTACAGGTGTATGCTTACCTCGACTGGTCTAGCTAGAGCCGGTGTACCTGAAAGCAATATTCTCCTGTCGGCCTGTTTAACCAAAGGTACCACACTCTGTGAACAAGCTGTCCGGAAATTCTTGATATAATGAGACTCATCAACAATCACCACTTTAAACTTTTGGTGCATCAAGGCTTCTTTCACGAGTACACTGCTAGGGGAGCTCAGGAGGCCAAAGGTGACCAGGCTGGCTCGGGCAGTGCTGATTCCACTGTGAAAAATAAACTATGATACATGAATAATCCCATTGGAGGCAAGCAAAATGTTCTATCTCTACATTAAAAATATGTACTAAATTAAATGAATACAAATGTATTGATCAAGAGAATCCATCATTTTTTAACAAAGTTTAGCTGTATAACAAAAAAAAGAAGAGATTAATTGCTGATAAACATATTCATAAAGACTGAATTGTGATTAACTTTATTTGATTCATTTTAATTCTATCAGTAATATGTAATTTGAAGATTATGGCATCATAATGGATACTCAAATAAATGACTTGAGTGCGTACTCGAGGACATTTCACTTATATGACAATGGGTTGATCACTTCATACTGTGCCTTCCATGCGAGTGGAAAACCGACAGGAAACTCTGTAATAACCAACACTGCGAGTCATGTGAGTCCTTCATACATTTTTATTGCAGAGAAAGAAAATTCTGCTGGCCTCCACCAGGATTCAACCTTGGGTCTCCAGCTAGCTATACATATACACTGAGAAAGTTGACCTGTATGTTCATGTACATGTATACACATTACACTAAAGTATAGGATCAGAGGACCGGCAGGGTAGCCATGGGCCTGTGGTGAACTGTGATGAGTGAGTAGTTCTTCGTGAGCCTTACTACATGTATGCAATACTTCATTTGCCAATTAGTGACTGCATAAACTATTGCAAGGTAACTGAAATAGTTACCTAATTATATACATGTACACTTTAAAATTTTAAATCTTGAACTTTTTAAAAAATATATTATTGGTTTTTGCCAAACTTGTGTCATTTGTAACTTTCTTTAACCATTTTGACTTTTCTTTCTTTAACCATTTTGACTTTTCTATCTTTTTTGGTGAAAGGATGATTTCATTTGGATTTTTCTTTCTTTTTTGGTGAAAGGATAATTTCACCAAAAAAGAAAAAAAAGTCAAAATGGCTAAAGAAAGTAACAAATGACAAAAGTTTGGCGAAAACCAATAATATATTTTCAATATGCTGTCAGGGAATGTTAAAACATTATAATTTCACAACTGTTCTCTCAGCAACAAGTGTGTAACATATTCATTTACCCCCACACAAAGAGCTCATTTTGTTACACAAGGCTTTCTCCATTATTAAGGACTGATTGTCACTGCACATTTGCTGAGGATAAACAAAATGACTTCTGCTGATTTACACGTAAATTTAAACCAGTTTAAAGGAAGGTCAGATCCCCTTTAAGTCTTATGCATAACAAATGTGCAAATTTTTATGCAGCACTGGTTATTTATCTTGTCACCAATGGCTGACAAAACAATCTCGACTATCTTACAGCACAGAACTGAATCAAAAGTCAGAAAAGAAAATAGATAAACAACTCAAAATGGACAAATGTTGAAATGTGACAGCCCTATTAAGTTATGATTAAAAAGTAAATGGTACATTTTAAAATAGTTTGGTTAGTACATTGAAATTCTGACAGTCAGTGTTTCAGAGAGCCTGATGCTTATGTGATCGCATTGGAAGACAACTCCTGCACTGTTGAACAAGAGAGTGATTTCCCTTTATGCATGCCAGACAAGTAAGAAAGGAAGAACTCAACCAATGCTGATTCCATGACAGACCTGCTGATTAGAAAGTAAGCAGGTATTTTAAGCCTGAGCTTGCTATCAGCACTGCACTAACCTGACATCTGTTCCTCCCTGGATTAGGTTGATATCATGTGGATGTATATCAGGCAGCCATTTCTCCAGCTCCTCTAGCCAGGGATATCGTAATGAGGAGGGCATAATCACTAACATAGGCCAGTCTTCTCGGTAATAATAAGCCACTGCTATTGCCTGTACCGTCTTACCTAGTCCCATCTGGAAAAAAACAAACTCTGTTGAAAGTCTTGAAACATATTGAATGTTTCATATGGTAATGGATTATGGGGGTCTGTTCAAATTGAAATGTTTTAAAGAACATAAAGAACTTTTTCTTTGCATTCACGATAAACATAAAATCATTTAAAAAATACAATTTTTTAGCCATTTGGTAGAGACAGTACAGGCTCTGTCCTTGAGAAATAGTCAGTGTAATGTCAATTAACAAAACACAGGTCATGTTAGAAAACACTAACAATTAACAAACTCAAACTCATCAGCATAAATATTCAGAAAAACAAGGTTTTGGGCGGCTGAAACTATTAGGGTAGGCCTTGGCATTAGTAATCACATCTAAATTGTGTTAGTTTGTTTAATTGGGTTTTAACATCGTACTCAAGGGTATTTCATTTATATGACCGATTGTCCGCTTCACACTGTTCCTTGCCTCGTTACGGTGAAAAACTGGGAGGAAACCTTGAAAAAAAAACCTGCTATTGCCGGAGACACATTGTGTGACTCACTTATACACAAGAAGGCCGACTCAATCCCATGAACAGTACATCTAAGTAGGATTAGTAAGCACATTATGACATATGCTATTCACTAAGCCAGTGACACGGGTCTAAATAGTGAAAACAAAACAGAGGGAGATTTTATATCTGATTTTAATCAGATTGTTTAATAGATTGATTGATTAATTGACTGATTGATTGGTGTTTTACGCCATGCTTAAGGATATTTTGCTTATGTGACGGCAGTGTATTCCAAGTTCCAACATTAATTGACACTAGCCAGCAAGTAAAGACAGCATTGCCACTCTTCAAACAAACTGCCCTTAGTCACAGAGCGAATAAAAATAAAAACTATAGCTATACATATAGCGGACAAACTGTAATGTAAAAATGTCTTGTCGAACAACTGTTGGAATTGAATTTCATAAAGTAAAACAGACACAAAAACAGGCCTGTGCTGTAATCTTTTCCGGCATAACCTAAAAATCGGTAACCTAGCAGTTGCATTTTCCCCTGGTTTGCTGATTTTTTATATACATCCTTGCCTCATTACAGTGGAAAACCGTGAGGAAACCACCCTCGCGATTGCCGAAGCCACAGCATGTGACTCACTAATATACCTGATGGTCGACAGACGGAGAAACCAGATATAAAAATATCGACATTTTTTACAAGACATTATTACAGGATCCTTGATTTCCACTGATAAGTTTAGCATAGTACAAAAGTAGTGTTACTCCGAAGAACGAAATACTCATTTGGACTTCAATATTTCGGCGGTTTAGTGATGATGGCAAAATAAACCGCCAAAATATTGAAGTCAAAATGAGTATTTCGTTCTTCGGAGTAACACTACTCTTGTACTAGTTTGATAACACACTCTATTTAGTTGTTGCTCGAAAATAATATTCCGAAACTGTGCATGGTGTGCCTTAATGAGGCAGAAAATGAAAAAGGAGGAAGAAAGAAATGCGAGCGTAAGAGGATATTTTGTAATGATTCTACATTTCAGACTTGCTACGAAAAAGGGGCCTCGATCGTGGTTAAGGGGGTAATGTGTCGGCCTACTAATATCCCGTTCACGGATTCGAGCCTGTTGTTTTTACGAGTTTCCCTCCCGGTTTTCCACCTTATTATTTTTTTTTTTAGCAGGGAACAGTGTTAAATGGATAATCCGTCGTCATGTAAGTGAAATACCATTGAGTACGACGTTAAACCCCAAACAACAAACAAACATGCTATGAAAAGTCGTATCCAAAATGTGATCAACGTTCATTATCTTGACATAGCCGTCTACGAGGGGAAACACATGGCTTGTAGGTGGCATTTCATCCCGCAGGAAATGAACAAAAGTTTTCCAGTGACCGTGAGTATAAAGAGTGGTTTCTTTCCGGTTTCCATCAAACACTGGCAAAGCTTCCTTCAGTAAGACGTTTAATAGCAATCAAATTAATCTAATTTCCTGATGTAAAATTTTTTAATTTTTTTTTTCTCGGTTAGACCAGATAATATCTCCAGAGAATATCCCCAACACGGGATTGGATCACCGAGTTCAGATTAAACACAGCTCTTATTAGATTATTAAAGCCGTAGGATGTGCAGGCTCAATGCTAATTTAATAATCGCCATTCGTGTTATGCGATCAGCAGTGATTCTAATTTTGTGCAGTATGGTTACAGGCGAAATTTTAAGCAACCCCTTTCCGGCTTAACAATACGCCCGCAACAGCTTTTTTTAAATTGGCAATAGGCTATATTATGTTAATTGAGTTTGTTACAGAATGCATATGGATCAATTTTTTTTAGAATATTAAGACACAATTATACAATTTCTGTATCGAAACATTGTGTTCTATATATCACAAAACAAGAAGTGATTATCCAGAAATTGTATAATTATGTTACCCCACTTCTAAATGTCGTTCAAAACCTAACATTAAGACACCTTAAAATACAATTCATGAAAATTAAGCAGAACTCACTTCTCTGCAATGAGAGCAGCTCGAGATGATATGACCTATTTGTAGATCTCATTACGTGAAAAAGTTATTATGATAGTTGTCCTCGTACTCTAAACTAATACTGATGGCATAGAGAGAATAGGGTGATTATAGCATTTCTGGATTTGTCGGCTGGACAATGCTGATATTACGAAGCACTATAATGGCATACAATTTCTTCACTACCTTTATCCTAGCAACGTGTTAATGTCTCACTCCTTCTAACAATATTTAACCCAATTTAAAGCGATGCTCTGGGCTGCAATAACCACTATATCCCTTGAAAGATTACTATTAAACATACTTAAATGTGATATGGACTTATCGTTTTTTCATCTTATAAAATCACTTGAGGGTTACGAGTATGTACCTACCTACGATCACTGGTAGCTGACATTTTGGGCGTGGTAATCCTATTCATGACGTCACGCGACTCACACTCTTCTGTGTTACAGGTTAATAACATGTGTGAACCAATGACCTATATAG
>JAQQZZ010146527.1:0-12816 GCA_030265115.1 Mopalia vespertina | reverse complement strand
ATATGGAACTTTTAACTTTTTTTTATTGTTTTGAAAACTACAACTATATACTGTATCTGATGTTTACAAGCTTTGATAGTCATTCTAAAATGAAATGGAAAACGGTTGATAGTCCGACAAAAACATTTTATTTTTAAGCCATCATTTTTTCAATACAATGGTAAATAGTGATTCGCTTTGAATACATTACTCGTTAATGCACACAAGCAGGCATGTTCGTTAATGCTATCTGCATTTTTAACATGCATACTGTTGAATAATAGGCTATAAAGCATGGGAAAACTGGGAAGTTGAATGTGTGATTTTTCCCTGGCTGCATCATGTCTGCCATAATTAGTCAGATGAGTTGCATCACTTAACCAGACACAAAGACCAGTAACTCTTTGATGTAAGGAACAGACTGAGGCTCATTGGCTCATTTCTCCCCTTTCTTGTTCCTCGACTGGCTATCATCGTGGGAGCCTGGGGACAGGGGTGGAGGATATCCCCTATCGCGCTATCAGATTTTAAACCACATACAGCAGATCGGAGCACTAATAAGGATAATGCATGCTAGCAAAGTGTTGATGTCTGTCGCTCAGTGTAGAGGGAAGCGGTGAATTCCTGGGAGGCATACGCAGAGACATCCCTGAAAACAGAGCTATCACTAAGATGAAGGGGAACACGAGAGAAGATTATAGCGACAATGATACGCCAACACTCTAACAACTGTAATATCAAAATCATCTCTCTGCCATTACCTCCAAAACAAATCTTTGATCTTCACGCAAGTTCCTGTCAAAAAACACATTTTTTCCTGTGTAATATTTTATCCTAAAAGAATTCCCTCGAAGGGATGCACAGTTTTCTCCAAGGCACTACATCAAATAATGTTGATGTGAGACAAATCTACTTTGGTCTTCTCTATTCCATAACTAACCTTTTCTTCTCTTCCTCTCCTCAGGTCATCTAAAATTGTCTCTTTAATTTGGGTTTTAAATGAAACCAAACTGTTACACAAGCAATCATATAATGCCAGAAATAACTTGATTTCTTGGAAAACATGGTGCATTACATGCTACGAAAGCTGTGAGAATAAAATGCAATGATTTACAACAATAAAGAATGAATTAGTCATCAAGCAAAAACTTAGCAATGTAGACATGAATAGGTTTTGACACAACACTTAAACTATATGTGAATTGGAGCGGTCAATCCACAAGAATTTGAAAGAGGTGTACAGTATAACAAAAGGGAAGCCTAAGGGTTTGTCTAATAGCCTAGGGTCGTCCTTGGTATACAAGAAGAATACCTCAGTTAATGGAGGTATTGCAGAAGTTAAAATTTTCAGTAAACAAATTCAGTAGCATCATTTAGGATAATGCTACAATGCAGACTACCATTTAATTTTTCTGTCACTGTAGTCATCTTAGAGGAGACAAAATATCACATGTGTTCTTTCACAATAAATGTATATCCTAAAAGTAACATAGACAGTTTTATAATTATTTATTTGAAATATTTACATAACACAAGAAAAGCATAGCCCCCTGCTCCCAACATCTTTCTATGCTACCTGTATCATAGAAAATGATAACAAGTCTGAATGGGATTATTTTACTTTCCTGGCTGCATATTTATTTCACCTGACCATTATTCGAATTAGAAAGTTTACAGAAATGGACAATTATGGCATGTAACGAGATGTTGATGTGTAAAATTATCAGGACAAGATTCATCAGGCATCAAAAGACTCAATGATATTCACCTATTTAATTTAATTTCGTTCTCCAGAATCATGCAAACTAAAATGGGAAATTACAACAGAACATGTAAATGTTACCCAAACATAACTAACTAAACTGAAGAATTCTAGAATACACAGCCATAGCATATAAAATAATTCCCAACACATATCTGATTGCCAAATGAAAAAGCCGAGATGCAGTACTCTAGAGAATTGGCCCAAATGCTGCAAAATAAACACCAATCTAGGGTCCAATTTAGCACAAGTGGAAATCTATTTGAGCAGAAAATTGCTTTAATCATTCTCTTACTGATTTTAATGGCTGCTACAAGAAGTGCATTCAGGTATGGTGTAGTTGTACATCGTAACACGCAAACTCTGAATTGACATCACAGTGCCAACCTGTCAGACCCTGATGATGGCTTACCCTTCAAAGTGACAAGGAAATTAAATTTGAACAGTCTGACACTAGAGAAAATGCCGCCATAGCTTGAAGGGACCAGCAGGGAGATGGTAATGAGTGAAAATTTGTAAGATTCCAACAAGGATGTATTTACCTCTATTAGAAATGTATGAGGCAAGGGATACAAAAACTTCCAATTCTCCCGTCACCCACAGACTCTTTTTTTTACAAGAATCCAGAACCAAAGAAACCATAAATCCCTGGATAATGTGGTGAAATAATAACATTCACAAGCTTTGGAAAGAATTTTCACACAACATTCACACTTTTTCCACACATGTTATAAGGGTAAAGGTACTATTGATAGTACATGTAACTAGACAATGACAGATATATTGAAACATATTTTTATTGGAGAGAAAGAAAATGTTACTTGCCTCCCCCAGGATAGGAATTCAGGTCTCTGGCTAGCTGGGCCAGTGCTCTTACAGACTGAGCTTAATACATGTATGTCACTGAATCTATAAACTTAACTGTTATCGTGAATTTCACATGACAACAAACTAAACACTTAAAACTACAACTGAAAATAAAAGGTACAGCAACACACTATTAGGAAGGTTACCAAATCGTTTCACCTTGTAAGCCAATGTGCTGTAAAGCCATGGGACAATGGCTGTATAATATACATTCTATGGCTAAGGGGATGTGACATGTCCTATATTTTTTTATGATAGGTAAATTTGAAGAATTCATCCAGAAAATATTCTTTATTATTTGAGAAAAATGTGGATGTTTATATAAATCTAATGCCTTCTGGATTAAATTCACAAAAATCATACCTTATAATAAAGCTTATATAAGGCTATGGTACATTAGCTATCGATGTCATTTCAAACTCTGGTACATGGAGAGTCTATCAACAAGGCATTACTTTATAGTAAACTCACTATATCTCACTTCATCACTAATCAACCATTACTCAATCACAGCACAAGAAATTTGGCCCCGACACTCAATTTTCACAAGGAATCACCAGCTGTGATGTGTCAGCGACTTTAAAGACTTGCAATAAACTGTGATACAAGTAAAGTACAGGTGTTCTGAACAGAAGATACACAAGCTTATAGCTTCTTGCACACCAGATAAAATGTCAAATTTCTCATGAACACAACATACTAGGACACAAATTTATCTCCTAATCCTGCTTAAAGGCCTATACAATATTGTCCAAGGTTCTCCCCTTGACTAACATGTACAATGTAGCACTTCACTAAAACAATGGATTTGTGATTTTCTGGAGGCAGTTGTAAGTCATTATCATATTATTTAATACTTTATTAAAATTGATTATTCAAATCTTATTTTATTATTTTTATCAACAAAAACAAATAACAAATCATAAAATTTATTGATAATTGAACACCATGTCAATGTGATGAACACTTCAATCAGACAGTGTGTAGAATTAGGCAAGAGTAGACAGTGAGTCAGCTTATTGGTGTTCTTTGTTCTGGGAGCACCTAGGTGCAGGAAGCTCCCACCCAGTCCAAGGCAACTGGGTACAAGAAGCACTCACCACCACTGGGCAACTAGGTGCAGGAAGCTCCCATCCAGTCCAAGGCAACTGGGTACAAAAAGCCCTCACCACCAGTCCACCATAGGGCAACCGGTTGCAGAAAGCTCCCACCCAGCACAGGTTAACTGGATGTGCAAGCTCCCAACCATCATAGGGCAACTGCGTGCGGGAAGCTCCCTCCTAGCATAATGCAACTGGGTACCAGAAGTCCTCACCACCAAAAGGGAAACTGGGTGCATATAGCTCCCACCAAGGCTGAACCATCATAGGGCAACTGGTGCGAGAAGTCCTCACCACCACACGGTAGCTGGGTGCAGGAAGCTCTCTCCAAGTAAAGGGCAACTGGGTTCAAGAAGTCTTCCCACCACAGGGTAACTGGGTGGAGGAGCTTCCCACCCACCATAGGGCATATGGGCACAGTAAGCTAACATATCACAGGGTATCTAGGTGGAGGAAGTTCCGACACACCACACAGCACCAGGGCACCCTTCAACCACCTGTGCCCAGAATGGAAGAGTAAATATGTATGCGTGGAGATGTATAACAAACTTTGTGGTATATATAAATGGATGAGCACTTGTAAGTTCAAAAAGTTGTCAATTAAATGATTAGTTGGAAGTACTGCTGGTGCTTGATGTAGAATGAAACAGAGTGGTATTGTGTGTGCCTGACTGAAAACCTGTGTAACCAATTACATAGACCTCCTGTGAGTGAAAGCCAATCATTAAATTAACCATAGCCTACACCATTCAGACGATCTGTCAATATTAGATTTACTGAACGTCAGAACAAATTAATGATGCTCCATTTTATATACACAACCAGGGCTGTGTATAATCTGTACCACAAAAATCAGCCAGCATAGCCAAAAGGCTTGGCGGAAACAAAAATTGGAAGCCTTCAATGCATATTATTATGGTGTGGTGTATAAAACAGAATCTATATACATGAAAATTAATAAACAGTGGAACATGTAGAATGGTTAAAGGATGCTTCAAATTAATTGTATAAAAAATGACTGTAATGTAGGACATATTTGCTTGATAAAATACATGTATATTTATACCTATAAAGAGTGGGAAAAAATAATTTATCATCAATTGCAGTAATCCTTATTCACTCCTAGCGTCTCACCAAGACAGAAAGACTATCCCTTCATCTAAATAATGACACTTTACACGAGTCATACTAGATGATATAAAGAGGACACAATGGTAAATATTTGCTAAGAATACAAAACCAAGATGGTGGGCAGTACACAAGGGAAACCGATTTCGAGCACATCCATATTTCAAGCATGAAATAACTCAGTAATCCCAAATTCTTCAGTACACAATTACAGTTATTTTTTACTTCAGCTAACCCCATTCTTTTGAGAATACAGAGAAGTCAGACAGAAGATTGAGTGAACAAACAATATAAAGTCAAATCATGCTTTGAACAGATTCATATTTTAAGTCAAAATAGCCGAGCCTAAATTCTACACAATTAGACCCTAATGCCTCAGTCAAATTGCCAGCTATAGTTTAGCCAGCCAATGAGGGCAAAAATCAATACAAAGAAGTACCAGGAAAACAAGACAATTGTAAAAGTCAATTTTACGCCAAAGAAAACCAACGGATGTCCAATAAGCTAGCTTATTTTGCGGAAATTGTCCAAGTACTCCCTATGTTCAGTATTGAGCCCGCATTGTGCAGTCATACAGGAGATAATGCAGATTCAAAAGACCAATCAAATTCTATGGCACCAAGCTTTTTCATCAAATCATAGAAAGAGTTAACAAAAGAATGATAAAAGGAATAGTAAGCTTCAATCTCCGTTCCAATAGTCTTAAGATGATAGTATGTATGTGTTTTCGAGAAAAGCGGAAATGTTAATAATAAAAAATGATAAATTAGAAAAATTTTCTTTAAACAATAAATGGGTTATAGGCTTAGACAGTGTCATATCGAGTCACAAAGTGCAAAATATTTTAATTCACATAATGTATTCCAATATGACCAACCCTACATGTTTTGTCTCCTTATACAGGAATATCAAAATCTTATACCTAAAATTATGTCTGCTCCTTTCTCACAAAGACCCATTAAAGCATACAACAAGAACAAAAATATACAGGACCTACTGGTTTAAAGGCTATATCTGTATCAGATAGCTTGCAACATTCATTCTCTTTAGTGGATATAGTAATCAGTTAATTTCTATATCTCTGAAATATCACTTTGTAGGTTTATTTATTACTCAAATACCTCGTTTGTTACATTCATGTATTTTTCAATACTATGAGAATGTTCATTACTTCTCTCGAGATGTCTGTAGGTTATCCATAGCAACTCGAGAATAAGATCTACATGTATTTAGAAACTTGTGTAATTACTTTTCAGTAATATTCTTTCTTTCTTTCTTTTCGTAGGTCAACTTTTGCAAAGCTGTTTTTTTGGAAAATAAAAAAAAATAATAATAAAATTTCATTTAGCTGATTTTTGGCAGGCCATATCAGCAGAGCTGTTTAAAGCACACATGGTAACAATGACCTAACGTATTAGTTACATTGTTCAAAATCTAACAATGCAAGTGATTATCAGCAAGGTAGAAAAGCACTCATAATTCGTGGAGCCGAAATAATAATGTAGTTAGTATAATTGTGGTAACTAGGTGTTATGAGTAGAAGTCCTAATGGTCAGCCTATCAGAAATCAATTGATGAAGCTGTTACCTTTGTTATTGACCAGCTCAAGGTTTATTACCTGTTAATTGCAATTATCAGGTGATTAAGACCACATACAATAGCCAGTCAATATCTAAAGGCAAAGTGTTCTTGTTTGACAACTTAAACCTAAATAATGCTTTATTTGTGTGGCTGGTGCAGCTGAGAGTGTGAACTAGTAGATGTGCTAAGTAGAAATAACGACAGAGCTCTATATATTGATGTCTGACATAGACAATGGATAATGGGTCTACAAAAGAGCCCAATACTTGCCATTGGTGACCTTTAGCAGATGACCTTGTAGCCATGACAAAAAATAAAAGTGACTGGCTTTAGGATAGCAGATTTGTAAGCCGCATTCTTTTTCACCTCTTTCTATGTTCAGTTTAAGGGATCAAATTAGAAGTCATACATGTAGGTTTAACTCCATTTACAGAGAGCGATACAACATATATATTTATCAATTACCAAAATAAAATACTTGTATATGAATAATTTTTGTGTCTTAATAATGCACATGTATACACAAATTTGTAAAGCAGATCTATGCATTTAGAACCTAAGCCTAATAAAGCTCTTCATTAGAGATAGAGGTATAAAATAGCATAACCGCTTCAAGGAAATGTCTTGGAATATTACTGACATGACCATATGGACACAAGGGTTTCCTGTTAGGCAACACAATTAGATCTTGGCGCCACATTGTCCAAATTAGGCCGATATGATCAGTGATAATTCATCGTATTTTCCGATGGGACGACTGAATCAGAATCACCATGTGGATTAACAACGCAGAGCCCTATTGTAGTTAGCTCATTTCCAGCCCATCTCTGGCCAAATGACACCCTGGGTCAAATTTGCTGTCTCGTAAAATATGATCTCTTATTAGATTTATGACATTGCTCTCCCTTGAAAGAGCCACTGGTGACACTGACAATCACCAGCAGGGAGTCCAAGTTTCATTTTCAGACAATACTGGATTTCATCAGGAGGGCTTTCCGACAACGGCAACAGGCCAGACATAATGACAAGAGCTGGATGCCATGTAATACCAGAATAGATTATTGTTAGTGGATTTTATTTATTTAATATAAGCTAAGCGTTAGAATTTCTCAATGTATATGGCAGATAATTGGTTGAAATTTGGGATAAAATAATTCTTCATTATAAATATAAATAGAAACATCAGAGAAATATGACACAGATTTTAAGAAAAAATCTCCTACATGAAAATTAATAATTATTGTCCTTGCTTAAACATTGATGCTTTTGCACCAAAAAATATAAATAGTTATTTTCACACTTCCACTATTAATTAATTAATCTATCTTAGTTCTATATTATAATTTTTCCTACAATAATAATCTTTCGTGATGCATTACTCCATAATTACAACAGTTGACTTGCAACAAAGATTTAGACTTTTTTGGATATAAATACTACAAGTATCTAGTAGTGAAGTTCTGTTCAGATACATGTATAGAGAGTGATTACTCTTGAAAGATGTGTGTAGCCAAACACTTTCTAACCTCAGCCAATGACAAAGAAAATCGACACATCATTAATACTTATTGAACAGAAGAAATAACTGAATGTAGATGGCACATGTCTACGGTTCTAAGTGGAAATCAGTCTCTCGAGAAGGCTTAATTGTAATATGAGACAGTAAAAATATATCCACTCAATGAGGTAGAGCTCGGAATAAGAATCCATATGGATGGGTCGAGAGAAAGACGACCTCATTAAGGCCGCTGATGCTGCAAGACACACTCCTTAGCCCAGTGCATCGTACTCGTCAACGTAAATTACCAACCTGTCATCACAAGAGCTTTGTTACCTGGAAACACCTGAGCTTAATCAGTGTACGGGAAGACGTCTGCAGGTAGACGTCAATTAGAGTGGCCAATCATTGTCAGATCAAACCACAGTGCTGCACTAATTTCTGAGTGATGTTCCACATTAATGAGTGCCCTGAAAGCAGACCAGCTTCCCTGGTGAAAATTTCCCTGTTTTTTTTACAGATCTGTTTCATGATATAAGAGAACTATGAAATTTTCATCTCCGTCTATCATGTACATGTATAGCCTTGTATTCTTGTAAATACATTTTCCTGCCTACGTTGCAGTTAAAAAAATAAAGTTTTATATTGAAATTTATTGAAATTTTTTTTGCACCTTCATATGGTCAAGTAAATACTTAAGGACATAAGGCAATTTTTTTTTTTACACAAAACACTTTATTCGCAAGAAAAATACGATAAAATGGACATAATCCCATGCTCAGACAAATAGGATTGATTAAAGAATATCCACGGAAGTAAAAAATAGACAAGAATACAATAGAAATTTGTTTAATGAATTGTCTAAATAATAGACATAGCAGCTTAACAAAGTAAAATTAGCCACTTGCCCTACTATCAATACATACTTGATACAATAATACACTACTCTGAACACAATGGATCTGTAAAAATAGTGAGCGATACAATGACACATTATCCCACTTCAACAACAACAAAGCTCATAAAAGCATTGATTTTTGTCATTATGGAAAACACACGATACCTTTTCACCTGCATCTTTTATCTGCTGATTGCATATTCTATTACAGTAGCTGTTCTCTATTCCAGACAAACACTTGAACCATCAATTTCTATGGTGTCAGGGCTGAGATATTAAAAGCCGTTGAATACATTTACATTATCACTCTTGACTTTAAAGCCAGAAACAAACCAACTTAATGCAATGGAAATGATAGAAACACGAGGCGATTCATGATCGGTGACATGTATACGCAAGATGTCAAACAATTACACAAAGCTAGGTACAATACGCGACGGTTTTCAGGAAGCTTCTTGTTTCCCTGCGCTCTCATGGTTAAGGGACAGCAAACAGAAACTGATCTGTTGTTGAATATTTTTATTTGCGTCTTGTGGTTGTCCCTTTTGGTCTTAGTTTATTGCCGTGTGGCATCAAAGGTGGTTTTATTTTCACCCATTCTGCTGACACGTCAAATAACCGTGAAATAAACTAATGGAGGACGATGAAACACAATGAAATAAAAAAAACTTTCACTTACATTTAAAGAACCATAAGCCAGCCATGTTTGGAGGGTTTTGACGGTTTGTAAAAATTCAAGCAATATATATTTATTGGAGAAATAATCAAATGAAACATATGATGTTAGAGCTACATGTAGAAATAAAGCAAGCAAATTGAAATGTAACACTGGATTACACAGATCAGGATAGATTAGTAATTTTTAAATATATTAAAGGTTTTGATAACAGAACAGTCTCAATTTATTATACCAAATATACCCTGGAAATAAATGCACATTTGGTCCAGAAAAAGGAAATCAAAATTCAGAAGTGTCTTCCATTAGGCTTTATTAAGCCTGGATAGAATCATACCAGACATAAGCACCTTACAAGGTCTGAGACTTTTAATAAAACAAGTCAATGACCAGCCTAAACTTCCCCTGTTGAGGATTATGGGAGTGAATTGTAATAGGTATATCAATTTCCTGAGACGATACCAGAGATTATTGATCCTGGGAGTAAGGACGGGTTAAACAATTGCCCTATCGACTCGGAGTCTGGTCCATCCACTTCAACGGATACCTCTCAGCCTATGTCATTGTGCACAGCATGAACAGCACACGCCAACTGGTATCGACACAGACACAAAGCAACATGCATTTGCCTGCACGTGCTGGGCTTATTATCAACTTAGGTTTTACATTTGTTGGTTTCATTCATGGCTTTTACTCTGTACACAAGGTTTTTTTTCACTGTGATGACATGCTTGCTGGATGAGGAGTGAAATAAACCAGCTGAATGTCATACAATAAAGCCTCATGTGGTGGTTCTACAATAATGTTAAATGACAAATTGCCACATACCCTGACAAGAAAGACAAGAGTTTCAACAACTGAAAATTCAACTGAACATCCTTTCCACTCTGGTTTACATGTACTTCATTTTCTTCCATTTTAAGAGATAAATAAAACTAACACCTTTGACAAGTCTCTAGCGATAATCCGATATGAATACAGAGGTATGGGGCTTTATTAGTCCCGTTAAGATAATAATTATATGTAATACAAATTAACTGGCGGATTAGGTTGTTTAATAGTGAATATTAACATTTCCACACAAATTAAAAATTGCTTTGGGAAATTGACCACTGACTGTAGCACTACTGATTTTTCAAAATGTATGATCATTAATTCCATTTATTTTTCCAATCAGAATTTTAGTGTATCAACAGCAATAGTAAAGCCATGTTGAATGTTTTCTATTTGCTGATTCGGGGCTCTGAGTTACACAACTGTGAGATGTTGTATTTACTTAGTCATATGATATTTCTTGTAACAATACAGCCCATCATGCAGTGAGGTGTCAAGGGGTTACTTCATCTACATTTCAAAGCCGTTTTGTTTACATACATGTATAGTAACTTAAACAATATGTCAACATTGAATGGAAAAGTCATTGATTGTGCGAAGAGCTACCATATTTTAGTCAACTATTAATTAAACAAGCTTTAAAAGTGCATTTCACACAAACGAAAACTTCATTTTTATTTATGTTTCTGCATTTATTGATCCATACAGCACCATCATCCAATAAAATTCTAAAGATGACAGAACAAATAAATATTTTATTACAGCTATTGTTTGATGTAATTATACTACTTGCATATAACATCAAACAAATCAGTGGAATTTAAGTCTTAAAGACAGAACTCCATGATTTCTTTACATGGATGGTAAGGCCATGTTTTCCAAAATAATGAAAGTGAGAGTATGATCAAAGTGCGCATCAATTTCCCAACAGAGCATTTGTACATGACAATACACATTATGGTTGTGTTGTTGTTTACATGTACTCTTCAGAAGTACACGCCGTCTTGTAGTGAAAAGCCCTTAAAGGTCTTGCTGGACCCCTTGAGCTTAAAATTAACCAAATCACTTGGATTAAAAGTTAGGTATTCCAGCTATATGTTGGTGATAAAACTAATCCGAAATTCTAATTACAAACAGTTAAGTTGGAGCCTATAATTTAGTTTCCCCTTGATCATATATTCAAGTTGCAAAACTTTAATTGCCTATTTCTGGCACTTCAGTTTTAAGCAGACTCTACAGTTTCCAAGGCGTATTTATAGAAAACTATTCATGTTGGAAACTTCAAATGTGTACCATTATAAAGAGCACAATGCGATCTAGTAAACAGTGCCTCATTTTTAAGAAGATCATCCTTGATTTTTTTAAATGTTTTCTGAAAGTTGTGTTTTACATTTTTATAAGACTTTCCAAGGTGGGATAGACAAAAAATTCACTGGGATAATTCTAATCAAACTTTTAAAAAAAGGAGGCACCTTTTACTAGTTGAATCACTATTCTACTCGGTCAATAGATTTATTGAGTCTTATCATTATTGCACTTCGAGAAATGAACCATTGAAAATGCAGTCTATTTTTTTCTTTGACATTTACTCATTTTGCAATATTTTTAGAAATAATAATTGGATTTTCACCAAATTCACATATATGTAATCCTGGGTATTCAAGTTTTCCAAAAATATATACATACATGTACATGTGGTACAGATTTATATTCTTCTGCATAAGAGACTAAATACAACGGGTGTTCTGAAAATCAACCGAGGGGTTCAGCAAGGCCTTAACTTAAGCACGGTGTTAAACACTAACAAGTAAATCAACTAATCTATAACACATTGGTCAGTTTCTGAGACTGGCCAAACTATATCACATGACATCAAAAAAAAAAGAAGTGTTTTTGTTGTCTTTCTTTTATTGGTGTCTGAGGCTGCAACCAATATGAAATCATTTGCATGACATAATCAAGGTAACAACTAACAGGAGATGTAATTATTAGTACTTACATTCTAAATTAACTGAATAAACCAATCATAAAGGATTATATCTAAATTAAGAACAAAAAGAAAGTTTTGTTTCTGATAAATGATTCAGGAAGTGGGTATGTTAAGCAAATCATTCACTGTCATCTGATGAAATGAACAAGCGATCAATCAACTCTCAGTGTCAAAAGACGCAATCAACATCTTGAAACACCTGAGTAGAGTTTTTAACACGTTTCTGCATAGACAAAAGGAAAAGGATTGTCAGACTGACTGTTTTTCTACTCGAGTTGAGCTATCTAGTTAGAAAATAGAACAAATGTAATTACAGCTTGTCAAGAAAACCAGGCGACTTTCTCTGAATTCGAACTGACAGTGACAGCTCTATGAACTGTATTTGTTCAGGTAGTTTGAGTTGTCACTCTATCCACCTGTTATATGTTTTGAATAAATGAAGAGAGAAAAATTTGCTTGCCTCCACCGGGAATCGAACCCGGGACCTTGGGTTACAGGCCCAA
>JAQQZZ010146516.1:0-12817 GCA_030265115.1 Mopalia vespertina | reverse complement strand
TTGGGCATGTTGGTCATGCAAACATATGAAGTCTGCTCAGTAGGCCAAGCTAGCCCTAACTGGCATTCCCTACACTGTACATGCCTACTGAGCAGACTTAATACGTTTGACCAACTCGTCCAATGGGTCGATTGGAACGAGCTAGCCGAGTAACACATTCATGGTTCGCTGATTCAAAGGGTAGCAACGTTTCTTATCCCTCTACATACTCATCCCAGGATATATATAGCTATTTAGTATTAAATAATGTCTGCATGGTAAAACTCATCTTCCCTTGGCATTTATGTGGAGAAAAAAAAAAGATTGTAGCCTCTCTTCCTACCTTGCCCTCACAGATGCAAAAACCTTAGCCAGCTGTAAATTCCTGTAATGATGAAAAAACCTTAGTCAACTGTAAATTCCTGTAATGATGAAAAAACCTTAGTCAACTGTAGTCAACTTAATTAACCTAATAAGTAATTGCAAGGCAGACTGTCATAGCCAAATGATGTTGAAGATAAAAATCTATTTTATTAATCTTTTAAAGCATGCAGAGCAAATATGGCATGACATGCTTTCACTCGCTGTTGATCTTGCCAAGAATTTCAGCAAGCTGTTTAATTATGGCAAGAGTATTACGGTATAGGTCGGGCCATGCATTTTGACCCTTGCCTTGGAAAGATGAGTACAACACTAAAATTAGGAGTGTGATGAGAGAGGATTACATGCAGTTGTTATTCAAATAGTGACTGAACACAGTCTGAGGCATGCTGTCCAACTCTCAAGGCCAGTCTGTTCTCGGCTAGGTCATTCTATACTATCCTTTACATAGAATTTGAACCAAAAAAAAAAATCACATTTTTGGGCTGTGTTTGTATTTTTTGACTAAGGCACTTTCTGGTTTCAGGACAATGAGTTGGTTGTGGGAAACATTGAAGGAGAGTTGAGCATATTTAAAGGAAATAAAACTACACCATGGAAAAAATGCAATGACTTGGGAATGGTAAACTTTAAAGATCTATTATAATATTATTATTCCAAATTCCGTGAGCCCTGTGGCTGTGGGCAGTATGCTTCAACTTAATCAAGTATAGACATACTACTTTACTTAATAGCACTGGAGGAACATTCATTTTCCAACAGAGCAAAACATTTAACATGTTATGATTGTTTTAGTGTAGCAATAACTGTTGGATACACCCTGTCATATTAGTAAAATACTCTTGGGCATGGCCTTAAACACCAATCAATCAATCAATCAAAAGATTTCTGAAATGTCAATAAATCTAGTGAGACTGTGCTGAGGTAATTTTACCTTTACCTGAGGTGATCAGAATCCACAAGGGCTCCATCACCAGTGGTGATCAAAGATTTAAAATTCTAATTTCCTATGATAAACACATAGATAAGAAAGTTAAGACTTCAGGGAAAATGAGTTATTTGGCTCTTTAACATCATTGGTTTTTATGATACTGTTGACATAAAATACATGCAATGAAATTCAGAAGAATATTTTTGTGCTTTATTATAAAGGCAAAGTTAGGAGACAAATTATTCAGAACACAACAAATATATATACTTCTCTCTTGGAGTTATCTAGAACATAAGATGATTCATCGATTTTAATTAATCTACATCCCTGTGCCAGTGATTGCTTTTAGAAATATATATATATATTTTTCGGAGTAACACTAGTCTTGTATTTGGTTAATTTTGGTGTACCAGAAAGGAGCAGTCATGCTGGTGGTGTCCTGTTAGTGGGAGTGTTTCAGCTGGGTGTATTACCCAGGACATTACAGTAAGGTAACAAGAACCCTCCCTTGAATAGAGCAGCATGCACAACCATTTAATGAGAGCATTAAACTTAAATATAATATTCAGTGTCAAGCAAGTAAATGTGTATCTTCTCTATGATATTTTCAGATAACATGTGTTGGTGTAGGAGATCTACACAACCATGGGAAGGTAAATATTTTACTAGAAACTACATTTGAGTGTGAATTGGCAAGAGTCATATTATTTAGTTGTGCTCTTCTTACCTGGTGTTCTTAATGATCAACAAAGGTCAACATAAACCAATCAATTAGGGTGTGGTGGGCTTATGGACAATCCATCACCATATAAGTGAAATACCCTTAAGTACTAGGTATTAATTGGATTCTATGAATCCTGGTAGACTGTGTGGCATTTTTTATGGTCGTTTCTGTATGAACACAACTTGGCATTTTGAAAATATAATTATCCTGTGAAACATACAAAGTAAAGAATTAAAACCTGATCTGTATCTTGCGAAAAAAAAAAAAAAGTCAATGATCTGCAGTGATATTTCAAAGCATGTTTTAAAGAAAGTCACTAGTCAAACTAATTCCACTTCATACATTCACGCCACAGCATAGCTGAAATACCGCTAAATGTGGCGTAGACCACTAATCAACCAATCAATCAATTCACTTCATATATCGTTAAACCCTAGTCAAGCAAACAAGCTGATGAATAAATGTAAGCTCGCTCGAAGACACTCGGTGTGGCTCCCACCATCATGGGGGGTGGTGTTTACGAGGTTTCCTCTCGGTTTTCCACCGTATATAAGCAAGAAACAGTGTGAAATGGACAATCTGTCATCATATAAATGAAATACCCTTGAGTGCGTCATTAATCCCCAATCAAACATAATATTAGTAGTAATATTGCTCTCATGAATGGTTGAAGGATAACCCACTAGTGCTTTGTGTTTTGAATGTTATCTCTCAACGCTCATTGCACTAACTAGAGCAATATTTATCATATTCAAACTACATATATGCAATATTTTCCATGTATGTTCATATTTCAGAAACAGCTTGTAACACTGACAGCTGAAGGGTGGTGTTATATGTTTGATATTAGCAAAGATAGTCCCACAGAGGTAAGAATCAAATTACTATTGCAAATTATATGATTAAAGTTTATCTCCTGGAGCTGGTTGACAAAAGCGTCAATAAAATTATCCTAGATTCATAGTATTAACCAGAAATCAAGAAGAGGGTGTCTCAAATCACCATTTTTACAGAAACAGGGTGTCCCATTTTTCCATATCGCCTATCTTCCCCATGTTAAATTTGACTGAAACAGGTTGTCTCAGATGGCTTCTTGAGTGTCTCAAAGACACCTAGACACCCCTCTGGCTAACATTATGCCTAGATTCTATGAGTTCCCTGTCATATTAAAGATCTGATCCGATATAAGTGCTACATGTACTTGCAAGTTATTGTCAAAGAAATGCTTTTTGTTGGCCCCTTGCCATTATGATGACATTGAGAGTCTATAGACTGTCTCTTATATTAGTTGATGCTGTTGAGGACTTAACATTAAATACTTTCTGTTGGCCCAGTATCAGTATTATGACGTTGAGAGTCTATGGAGTGTCTCTTATATTAATTGATGCTGTTGGGGACTTAAAAATAAATACTTTTTGTTGGCCCAGTATCAGTATTATGACATTGGTAGTGTGTGGGCTGTCTGTAATTTGATATTATCACAGGTATACGTAGCCGTGTGATGAGGATTGCATGTGGTCCAGACACATGATGACACCGTTATCCCATGAAATACAATGTGTTGTTTTATCTGTATTGTACATTACAGCCAGGTAAAGGAGGAAGTGAAGACACAGACCGGCAGCTACATCCCAGTTTTACACAACATCTCCCGGCTAATGGCAAAACAATGCTCATTGCAGATGTGGGTATGTATGTTCTGACTGGTCTCCTGGTGCCCTATGAGATCAGGAGCAGCATAGAGACTATGAATCAGATCGGGACCATGTTTTTGGACTTTTGTCTGTCCTGGTTCCTATCATTGTTTGCTGCCAGTTTAAAGGGATGGACTTTGCTTTAAGTGAAAAATATTTAATATGACTAATATATGCACTGTCTATGTTATGTGTTAATTTGGTGGATATTTACCTAAAATTTGTAGTTAAAAGCGAGATATGAGACAATTTAAGTTAAACGCTCCATAGTGATCAAGGGTATGATAGTATTTGGAGTTTAAAGCCCTGCTTACAGTGTATCTTTTATTGGTTCTTGCTGTATGCAGTTTGAGAGAGATAGTAAAATCCATGTTATTTTCAGATGGTGATGGCCGATTAGAGTTAGTAATAGGATACTCAGACCGTGTTGTCAGATCTTTTCGTTGGCATGAACCACTTGGTAAATTACAACAGGAGGAAAAATGGCAACTGACTGGCCAGGTAAACTTCATAACCACTACTAAGTGATCTATCCAGTCTTATTAGACTGGTTTTACAGCATTACATGGCTGCCAATTATCAGTGATATTGAATGGCCTGCAGTCTGGCATATAGATATATGTGCTGCATGTAATGGGAAATAAGAGTTAAAGTAGCCGTGTTCCCCATCGTATATTCAGTATGATATCCAGCATTTGCTTGGAGTCACTTTTGTTTCTCGTGACAGATCTTCTCATATGTAATGTTACATGTCAAAATAATTAAAAGAAAGAAAATACAATTGCTTGCTTCTGTCCATATGTGTAAATCTATGTGTTATGTTGGAAGAAATGATCATGATGTTTTAATGACTGAGTTTCTGTTGATCTAGATCGGTTCCATGACAGTAAACTTGTCTGCTGCTGGCTCACCAGAACTGATGGTGGCCCAGCCTGGAGGTACATACGTTACCCTGCTACCCCGGGTACTTACTTCACAGGCTGCGGACTCAGAACAAGGGTAAGTAATAAAGAATAATTATATGCATATGTTGCACTTATAGTACTATGCCATCATATCAGCGTTGAACCAAGATGTTTCCTTAACCCATAGGGCTTGCATAAATCTTTGGTGTTGAACCTTGATTTAAGATTTTTGTATAGTATGGTAATTATTGTGTTGACAGAGAGGACCCATGTGGACAATCTCTGGTGTACAGATACCACCCATTAGCCCTATCACGAGCTAGGAACAGCAGTGTTACCACCGAAATTGTCGGCTGTATTAGTCGTGGACCAGAGTGTCAATCAAACAGAGCCAGCTATTATGCTCTGGTGACATTGGATGGTAAGCAACTTTCATCCATCGTCTTTGAGTATTATCTTTTCATATTATTTTTTATAAATATAGTACATAAACCTTTTATTAAGCCGTTTGATTATCTTGTGCAGCAGCCTTCGATGTAAATTAATACTCAAACTCCACGAAAAGAGGTATCGAGGTTTTAAATAAAGATTATCAATAAAAAAAACCCCCCAAAAACCCAGCAATGTTTACATTACTTAATATAAATCTTTGGCTGAGTAATATAGTTATTGGTGATGATTTGCTGCATGAGGGTTCGGTTTCTGTTCAGGTCTTCCCAGTTTAAATCTGTTTTTACCTAAAGAGCTTCTCCTTAAGTAAGTGAGTCTGTTTTATGTGTCACTGCAGGAACAATGATGCTGGTTGAGGATGATAAGATATTGTGGAGTCTCCAAGTCGATCATCAACTCTTCTCTCTGGCAAAATTAGATGTCACTGTAAGCATGCATTTCACTGTTTCTTACTAAACCGTTATATATTGGTTGTGAAGGAATAACAGTACATCAGAAAAATCTTTTCAAGTAATTCTTCATCTTGTGTCCATAATCCCACAACCCAATTAAAATTGGATCTAAATAGCTGCTCAGTATCTGACAAAATATATATTGTTTGTCCAGAACTTGTATTTAATGCTGTGCTAGGGTCTATTTCAGTTGTGTGACACTGATGTGCTCAAACAATGAAACATCACAATAAGAACTATAAAATGTGATATTTGCTCTGTTAGAGTATTAATAATTCTCAAGACTTGAAACATACTGTCCTTCGACAGAATGACTGTTCAAAGAGCGGTTCCCCCAAAACACCATAATGACTGACGATAAATCTTTTTCACTAATGGACAGTGCCATTGGGCCGTTTCTGTCTTAGAGCCTGGTCAGCATAGGAATGTTTACACAAGCAACTGCAATGGAGACTTGCTGTAGATGTCTTCTTTATGTTTGCTGTGGCTAGATTAATTACATGGTTTGTAGAGGTGGTTGAAGTTAGTGAGTTTGTTATTGTCCTGGTACAATCTGAGCTATGGGGTAACCTGAAGCTGATCTCAGTGATCTGTTTGTAAAGTCTTTAAACTGCATATTGTAATAGACATTTCTTATTATTGATTTTGCCCGAGGCATCATATGAGTGAAAGGTACTTTCTTGGGGAATCCTACTGCAATGAATCCTTTAGCAAACAATTGTTCCTCACTTATCATTGGTTATAGCAGGTTGTGTGATTAAACTACCTGTTCAGACTCGACTGGCTGACAGTGAAATTAATTTGAATAAAGCAGTTCTTTTCTCCAATTATTTATTTGCCAGGGTAATGGAAGAGAGGAGGTTGTTGTTTCATCGTGGGATGGACAGACATACATTGTCAATCATAATAAAGAGGTGGTTCGCTATCAGTTTGAGGAGAACGTAGCTGCATTTCATGCTGGTCAGTCTTACAATGGGTTTTTTAATGCTTTACAATGGGTTCCCTGATATTGAAGTGAAACTGCTGAAATTTAAAGTTATACATTTTCTAATATTTGATGAAGCATTTTTCCTAATAATAAAAGTCACTGACTTGTTTCTCATCAACATGTTGAAACTCAGAGCCTTTGTCTCCTGGATTGTTTTGAATGAGAAAAATGGAGGGTTATAAAGAAAATGTTTTGTTTATTTCTCTAACTGGTTTATTTTCTTTACAAGGATAATTTGTATAATAGAAGATAGTGTATATTATCTCATCATGTGTTTAGATATTTCTAACATGACTAGAGTGTGAACATGATCAATTTCACACTAGCACCTTAACAAGGTCTATTTCTCATTGAAGATGTCAATTTTACATTATGTTAACAAGGTCGATTACATCGAAATCATTTATAATTGTGTTAGTCATGTTAGAAATATAATGCATTTGAGACTTATTGCATAATTGGAAAGTTATCCAATAATATTTGATGTTATGCCAGTTATTTGTCAAAAAGTGCAATTAAATTTTTTTCTATATTGATCAAAGGAATGACTAAGTATACATTTTGTTTTTTTTGTTCACAGGTCATTATGCAGTGGTTGAAGGGAAGAATGTACCATGTTTTGTGTATGTGACGTTTAATAATCATATCTATGTGTATTACAATCTATACCTGCCTCAGGTCGAGTCTACCAGTCTTATTGAAGCTATGAACAGATTGGACGAGACTCATCAGTTATTGGCAAGGCTTAATATAAACAGTAAGTCATTACTTAGTGTAATTGATAGATTAACCGAGAAGTCATGTTTGCACCAATCTGTATCTAAACGGGGTACATGTAGCCTAAACGGGGGTTGTTTTAACAGCCTCAGTTATTTTTGGTTTGACAGTGGACCATTTTCTGCAGGCCTATTCCTTCCAGTTTTTTTGACAGGCTCCCTGTTTCAAACTTTGATTCCTCGAGTTTTGTGACCGACAATTTTCACAATAAAGAAAAAAACAAATTAGGTTCCTTTCCCAAATACATCAGACAATAGTCAGGGTTATCTAGCCCCTTTCATCGTGATGTTAACACAGATATTATGTAAATAGTTAAACATGAACATTTATTTGGGCGTATATTATTTTGGGCGCTCATATGGTTTCCAGAACCAATTGACTCTAGAAACTCCTCTGAGTTACTTGGTATTTTGGTTCCTTGAGTTGTGGGACACAGCATTTTGGTATGCCGAATCCTTGTGTGTTGTGACTGAAATCATGGTTGCATTTTTGAGTGAGGAGTTTTGTGATTGACTGAGAGTAAAGGCCCGTCTACACGATCAAACATTTGTTGTACAGCAAGAGCCAACAATCATTCTAGCGTGTTGCACTTTGTTGGATGTCCCTGTCCACACGATACAACATGACCAAACACTGTCAAACTTTTGTTTGGCGCTGTTGTATGATAAACGAGCATGGCAAATCATAAAATAGGCGTAAAATCCTCAATGAAATCGAGAAAATGGCCGTGACTACGTTGGTTGCTGCTGCATCAACAATTATTTCTGTCATTGTTATGCGCTGAAAGTGTCAATAAAGTATGAACCTTGATAGGGTCCTCTGCAAATAGTTATGAATCTATGTTAGAACCCTTTGTGTTGTAAGTAACAAGTTATTGCCGATTAAAATTGGATTTTTAACATATATAAATGTTGAGAAGAAACATACTTTTGTATGCCAGTATTGAGAACCAACCCTTAATGTTCTGTCAACTCGTTACAAAATGACCGGAATTTTAACCAAAGTTGAACATTATATTTTCTTATTTTCCAGAAAACCATTTTGAGTCTTTTTGATCCAGATATTATCTACAATATATATTGTAGGTTTTACATCAATTATTTAAAACCTAAGTTGTCGACTATCTATTCATACCAGTTATTATATATTAAAAAAATGCTGTTAACTGAGACAAAAACAACATATTTCAGATTCAATCAATCCACAGTGGTGAACATGTTCTTAAATTTATTCAGCGTGAGAGTAGTCCAAGGGGCTCAGACGATAGTTTTTGTGTTACTCTCTGTTGGATAAATCTGTCAGGTATTATCAGAAAAAAAACGTCAGAGCCACTCGGACTAACTAACCCACACACACAACAAATCTATAGATGACTTTGACATTTCTCAACTCAAGTTAAAAATTACAATGAATCTTGGAAAAACAGTGTGCAACATGCTGCAAAAAATTGGTATGGAAACCCAACTGTTCTCTCCCACTGCACAAATTTATCCATGATAGTGCTTTACGTGGTGCGAGTATTTCTACAACAGAGCGAATGTTTCCTACCCGATGTTTGAAATAAATTTGCCAGAATTTTTGATGCAGTCTTTTCTTTCTTATTGTCTTTATAATCCTTCAACAGAGTATTATAAAGATACAGGAATTTCTCGTATATTCTAAAATAAAATGCCCAATCTCTGAAAAAAAAAATCCCAAGGCTCCAGCTGGCTTGCCATGTTTAAATCATGTGACAAAACAATGTCACATATTCGTTTTTTTTATTGGTTAACTTTAAAAGTAGGACACAACAAATGTTGGTCGCTGTTGGAAAATAGATGCATGCACTAACACTGTCCCACATGTTTGACGATGTTTGAGCTTGTTGGACGACACGGTCTAACAAATGCCTTTCAACATGAGCAAACAAAAGTTGGTCCTTGTTGTCCAACAAAAGTTGTATCGTGTAGACGGGCCTTAAGACAGGTTTACGTTTTATGTTGGTCTAGCAGTTTTCTAATTAGCCAACTGTAGACCAAGCAGAAAGGCAACATTTACAAAAGTGTGATATGACCAAACATCATCATATTAATATCCACTTGTGAATTTATTCTATAATTTTTAGTTGTTTGTCCTTTTCACACCAAATGTTTCAATAATTTCTTTTCTCACATTTGAAATAGGGTTAGCAGGCTGTTAAGAAGAGTTAGTCTAACCCACAAAACCAATACCAGTGATGTGGAGATCAATCTTTTCTCATGGCAGCTATCTTCATTTCGAAGAAGATATTTGGAATAATTATATTTCCCAATATACTCATGTTTCCATTTGTAGTCAAAGTACTTTCCGTGTGCATGCACATTATAGCTCATGTAATGTCATTACTCTTGTTCCTTGTATTCATTACAAAGTATGCCTGAGAAAATGTTAATCTACCCATTTGTAATTGCAGCATCAAGTACTTCTCAGCTTCGACAACTCTACCACTGGTGCCTCTATGGAAAACACAAGGCTGCTAAAACTTGACTGACAACAGCGCAATACTGAACTCTTTTACACAGAAATCTCTTGGCATGCAAGTTAATCATGACAAGTAAATAAGCAACTGTAAGAAATGAATTCAAGAAAGAGCCAGACTGAAAGTACAATCAGGACGTTGAGGGAGGTCTTCAATGTTTAAATAACCTTCAGCGTGAAACCAGAATGAAAACTCAAGCCAATCTATTGTTAAGTGAACTGCCTGTTCATTAAGATGTTGATACAAATTAAATTGATTATCTGGAAGTTTGTTTTTTGTACTTTTGACTGTTAAAGTAGACATGGCTCAAGGGTAATTCAATGTACTTCTCCTTTTGTTTTTACACGAAGATTGTTTGATTTGCTCAAGTTTTATCACTATAGTAATTGACACTAGCACAACCGAAAGTAAATGAAGTAATGCTTTGCTCCAAACAAGCTGTCCTTAGCCATAGGAATTTTGGTAATTTCCATGCTGCACAAAAGATGGATATTTTGCCTATTCAGCTTTACAGCTTGGTTAACCAGACTGGGCAGGGTAAAGTAGATTAGTTAGTGGATCAATGGTTTTACTTGAAAACTGCTTGTTTGAAAGAGATTCTCTTGAAACTCTGATGGATTATTTAATGTGGTAAGATGTAGTATCATACTATGGGGTTCCTTTTGGCATATATCTGCTAACAGGCATCTTCCAAAGACGAGAGTCAAAATGCAAAAGACCAGACTTACATATAAAAGTCATTTTTAGGATTATTCCATGTGGTAAAATGGGATTGATCTTGAAGTATGTCCGTTGATAGATTGAAAGTTGGATTTCAGCATTAAGCATAGATTCAGCGGATGATAAAGAACAAAATCGCTCTTTGTAAGAAATCATGCATTACTATAAAACCTTAATATTCATATTATTATTATATCCGATAGATTTAACTTACAGCCCATCACACAAATCATTGAGTAGAAATTCACTAGTCAGCAGGACGTCTAGTACTATGAACTGATTGCACCACAACACTCTGTGTCCTGTGGTTGTTTTCATCAAAAGTAAAATGGCAGTCTCTTGAAGGCTGACCTGCCTACCCTGAATGAGATTTATGTGTAAAGATAACTTTTTTAGGAGTTGTTTCTTACCAATATGTATATTTTCTTCTTCAAAAATTTCTTTTTTAAAATATTTTCTGTTGGTTTTCCTGTTAGTTTGCCTTTAATGTATTCAGAATGGAGTATTTTAATATCTACCTTTTGTGTAGTATTTCATATGTTTGGCATATAAATTGTGTATTGAGCATAAATTATGTGTAAAAAAAAAATACACATGGTGGACAAGTCTGTCAAGGTGATATCGTTTAGAGAAATTCCCAAGAAGTTGCAACATGTGAGATTGCGGTGAAAAACCCATTTCTATACTGATCAGTGGAACTACAAAACAACATATGACATAAAGGAACACAGTGAAGAGCACCAAGGCAACATGAAGCTCCCTCCAACCACCCGCAGGAACACAGTGGAGATCACAAGCTGCTGTAATCGTCCCATTTACCTCAACACCTTTTCAATAAGCTCAACGAAAATCTACATTGAAGGCCCAAATTTAAGTATTTATTTGAATTTCGAATGAATTTTGTCACTTTCATAAAGTTAGTGACGTTATCAAAAAAGTGACATCCCTAAGCAAAATAACGGCAAGGTATGGCAAGCTGTCTTAATTACAGGTTTGTCAGTTTATAGAAAAGTGCAGTTAAAAAATTCTTACTTTTTCAAAAATTAACATTCAAAGCTATAGGAATAAAAAAGTTTGTAAATGATTGCAGCTTGACCCTACCTTGTTTTATAGCGACATTATTTCCCAAAGGGATGTCACTCCTGTAAAAGCTTTACACCACAAACCCTCTTTATTCACTAATATGCACACTGCCAGTGTACATGTAACTAATGGTGCAGAAACTCAGTCTATTCTCTCGAAAACACTCGCAAAAGGACGTGTTCCATGTGATCTACATGTAGTGGTGGTAACCGAGTGTGTTGTCTATGTAGTCATTAAAAAAAAAGAGTACATAGGTTAAAAAAATAACAGGAATACATGCTTAGGTCTTACTTTCAATTATTTATTGAGGCCAATGGTTACAGAGTACATTTGTTTGATCTCATATTAATACATTCTGACATATTGACTAAAACTTGTAAATTTACTAATTAAAACATTCTAAACAGACGTTTAATTTAATTATAATTTATAAAAATGTATCATTGAAATATTTTGAAAGCCTTCAGATAAACTGTAAAACCATTCCCATGTACATGTAGTTGTGTGTTTATACAGAATTGAGAATATAGCCTCTTGCTCATATGACTAAATATGTGATTACTGGTATAAAGTTAATTTGATGTAGAAAGATGCCATTCAGTTTCTCAATTTCACACCTAGTTATCCCTCTTGCAAAACATTCACACAGTTAAAAGGTATGAAGGTCTCCCTTCTGTCAATGACCCATACATCAATATGCATGAAGACTACTTTTGATATTTTTGGATTATACTTTTTGGATAAAAATCTATACAATACTCAATTGAAAACTAAAATATTACATCACTAAAAATGGGAGGTATTCGTTTAAAATAAAGTTCAACAAAAAAAAATAAAGTATGAATCAGTGAGAAGCAATGTAACTGGTGCTTAAGGAGATTGGTACGGGTACAAAAACACTTACTGGAAGATAATGCTTCCCACCTAAAATGACCACAAGCTCTTTCATATTTCAGCACCCCAATAACAAAAGCAAATGATCTACATAAGAATTATCAGTATTACAGACAGTGGTGTTGAGATGAAGAGGCCCTGGTCTACATATATAATACAATGAGCACATTGATGTTGATTGGAAGAGCATCCCATTATGTCCCTCTCACAAACAAGGGGAGATAATCACTTGGTCTTCTTCTGCGCTGTTCCAATGTTACACTGGTTAACCTGAAACACAGATCACATTGTTATCATATCATTTGATCTAGTCAGAACTAACATATTTGAATAGGTTGGGAG
>JAQQZZ010146505.1:0-12817 GCA_030265115.1 Mopalia vespertina | reverse complement strand
TGTTTCGGTATATACCATATACCATATATACCTATGCCTGAATACAAGGTCATTCTCGTGTAACAGTCTAAGCGTTGTAATAGTCAATACAACTCGTTACATTGGCGACGAGGATCAGAAAATCACTCCAAAAGATGGGTAAAGTTGTCAACAAAGAACTTCGAACACAAAAACGTATGTAAGGGTCCGTATTTTTAAACGCCACGAAGCTGACAGTTCAAATCAAACACGTACAACAACAACACTATGGCTCTCAGCTTACCGTCTTTTCCGACTTTCGGTGTGCCGTCAGGGTCAACATCTGTTGGTTCCAGATGGCAAAATTGGTTCGAACGATTCGAATATTTCTTAGCTGCCATGGAGATTACTGAAAACGCGAGAAAGTGACCTCTCTTACTTCATTACATCGGCGAGGAATACGGTATCTTCATAAACTTGACAAACACTGGAAACGTCACGGACAATCGAAAGGCACACGAGGCTCTTACAAAACATTTTTTCCCTAGGAAAAACATTGAATTTGAAATTTTCATCTTTCGACAAACTTCACAAGAGCACGGTGAATGTGTAGAAAAATACCATACCCGACTGCGACAACTATCGACTCGTTGTGAATTTTACAATGTCGATCATGAAATAAAAAGTGAAATTATACAACATGGTTCTTCTCAACGTCTTCGCAGAAGAATTCTATGGAAACCCGGTATGATACTTGGGTGTAATTCAAGTCGCAGGAATGGAAAAATCCAATAAAGTTATGTCTGAACTGTCATAGGCTGAGTACATCGTGAGTAAACATGATGGTAAAACCCAAAGAGGAAACCACAATCAAAACAAGCGTCAATATCGAAACAACATAAAAAATAACAGACGTAAACAAACTGAAAACACAGAATGCCGTAATTGCGGTGGTGTTTACCCACATAATTGCGATTGTCCAGCTAAAGGAAAAACCTGTTGATATTGTAAAAAGCTTAATCACTATGCCAGCGTATGTTGCTCAGCACAGGAAGTACAGACAGAACAATCCGTGAAGTCACTTGGACAAAAAATCGAGAAGCTCCCGTATTTGTCCAGCAGTGATGATGAGTATGTCTCGACATCCCTCGACATCTTAGAGAAAGTAGATTGTGATGCTCCATGGGTATCAGGAGTTGTGGTGGTACCAAACCCTAAGCAACTGGGTAAAGTACGCCTGTGCGTCGAAATGAGATTAACAAACAAAGCCATTAAACGAGTCCGACATATTAAACCCACAGTCGATGACCTCATCACGGATCTCAATGGATCGCAGATATTTTCAAAAGTTGACCTCAAGGCTGGCTACCATCACGACGTTTCTACACACATCGGTCTCCGCCGATACAACCCTTTAAACTGTGGCATTAATTCTGCAGCAGAACTCTTCCAAAATCCAAAGAAAGTGTCTGTAGTCCAGAATGCCAATCCACCAAACAACACCAATGAAATAAGTAGCTTCTTGCGATTAGTCAACGATTGCTCCAGATTTTGTCAAGATTTAGCCACATTCAACCAGCCGCTGCGTGATCTGACCAAAAAGAATACCGAATGGTCCTGAGAAACACAACATCAAAAATCGTTCGATCTGATCAAGTCAAAAGCTTACTTCCAATAGTATTATGGCATACTTTGACCAACACAAGAAAACTGAACTGGTAGTAGACGCCAGTCCCTATGGTTTAAGCGCCTTACTGACGCAAGTGGATTCCAACAACAGACTGCAAATCCTTGCATACACAAGTCGCTCATCAACATCCGTGGAGCAACGCTACTCACAAATAGAGCGTGAAGAACACTTTCGTTTGTATTTCGACAATCGTTGTCAGTCATCATCGACCATAAACCACTTGAACATATTTTCCTCAAGCCCAAATCAACACGACCTCTACGAATTGAGCAATGGATTGTAAAATTACAACCTTACAACTTCAAGGTGATATACCGTTCAGGTAACCCTGCTGATTATATGTCCAGACACTCCGAGTCTTCCATCTCTAAAACAACCTCGTCATTCACCACATAGAGTGAGCAACGCGTCAACTTTGTTATCAGCCACGTTGTCCCAAAAGCTATATCACTGGATGAAATTGAACGAGAAGCAAAAACTGATCCTGTTCTACACCTAGCCCGTGAATCTATATCCTGTGGATTTTGGAGCCCCATTCTTCATCGCGCAAAGGATCAAATTCCTGACATTTTCCACAAACTACTGTGTTTAGAACGACTAAAAGATGAACTAACCTGTACACC
This sequence comes from Mopalia vespertina, assembly GCA_030265115.1. Classification (NCBI taxonomy): domain Eukaryota; kingdom Metazoa; phylum Mollusca; class Polyplacophora; order Chitonida; family Mopaliidae; genus Mopalia; species Mopalia vespertina. Next base: position 10,546 of record JAQQZZ010146505.1, on the reverse strand, counting down.
AAAAGGTCTAATACTCCGAGGCCGTTTAATCATCATTCCAGATAGTCTACAGCATCGCGTTATTGAAATAGCTCACGAAGGTCACCAAGGAATTTCTAAGAGTCTTCTCAGAGAAAAAGTATATTTCCCAGGCATAGACAAACAGGTAGAAATGCTTATTAATAGTTGCATTTCCTGTCAAGCCAACACGAGATCAACTCCTAGAGAACCATTAAAAATGACCAATATCCCTGCTTCTCCATGGCAAGAAATCAGCGTATGACTACCTTCTTGTCTTATTGGATGACTACTCACGCTATCCTGCAGTGGAACTTGTTCATTCTACTTCAGAGAAATCCGTAATACCTATCATGGATAAAGTCTCTGCATTGTTTGGTATACCAGCAACGGTAAAATCTGACAACGGTCCACCGTTTAACGGCGCTGATTTTGCTGATTTTTTAAAACACATTGGTTTACACCATAGGAAAATAATACCATACTGGCCCGAATCAAACGGTAAAGATTCATGCAAACTCTTGGCACAGCCCTACGTAGAGCAATCCTAGATGGAAAATATTGGAAACAGGAATTGTTTGGATTCTTAAGTAATTTCAGAGCCACTCCTCATTCTTCTACAAAAAAAGCACCAGAGGAAATTTTGTTTAACGGTTCATTTCACACGAGACTACCAGATATTCAACCAGTTTCCGAAAAAAACTGTTATTTGTCACTGTGATACGAAATCTAAAGACAAAATGAGACAGAACGCAGAAAAACGCCGCAACATCAAACCTTCAAAAATCAAAATAGGTGATGTTGTTCTGATCAAACGTGTACAAATGAAAGGAACTCTAGATTCACCATTTCACGCCAAGCCATATGCTGTGACAGCAATTAATGGTTCTTTAGTCACTGCTAAACAAGGAAAACATTAATAACAAACAGTTCTTTCTTCAAAGTTTAACCAAACCGTCCTAACGTCCAACACGAAGACGACGACGTAGATGATATTACGCTACCCACTCAACCTGAACCAGTGAATCAACGTCCTTGTAGACACAATCGTAGACCTCCTAACTACTTGAGAGACTTTGTACCTTAAATTTGATCACTGGATACTGACAAATAATCAGTGAAATAAGTAAAAAAGAACAACTCTGTGTTTGTGGGGCAGAATAATCCCTCAAGTTGTTTTAGGCAGGGCAGTCTACCCTCAACCTAATTTTTGATTATTTTCATTTATTAAATATCTTTTCATTTGTTTACTAAGCATAACAGAGAGTCATAATTGTTATGTTAGCGCTAATTTTATATCCAGTTGAAAGGTTATGAAAGTTTCAGTATATATAAATCACGACAGTTGAAATATTGACAATTACCGAAATTCTATGAACAATATGCCAAGAGAAGACACTACCAGTGATCAAAGACTGCACAACTTTCTGAAAGCTAACTTTTTCTTGTAAGCCCGATAATGGCAATTCCAGCGTTTAAAACTTTGAATTGTTCTTTCTGCTTGAAGAAAAGGAGGGATGCCATAATGTAACCGGCGTAGTCCGCGCCTCCAGGTTCACTTATAGTTACACTTTTGGATGTACCCATATACCCGAATCCATGGTTATTCTCCTGTAATTGTCTAACCGTTGTAATAGTCAATATAACTCCTTACACTTATTGGATTTAAACCCTTCAAACTTTGTATCCACTGGGTTTCAATTGGGAACCAGGTAAAAGTTCTAAAAAATGAAATAATTCCATTAGTTTTCCAATATGACAAACGCAGTTTGCTAGTCTCCTTTTACAGGAATATCAAAATCTTGTACCTAAAATGTCTACTCCTCTCTCACAAAGACCAATTATAGCATACAAGAGAAACACAAATATAAAGGACCTAATGGTTAAGGCGAAACTTCCTTTTGTACCTGACAGGTTGTAACACTCATTCTCTTTAACATATATATTCATTGGGTAATCTCTGTATCTCTGAAATACCAATTTGTACGCTGCTTTATTCCTAAGCCATTTCGAGTATCTTGTTAGCTACATATTTAACAATACTTTATATACCATATTAATGGTCATTACCTTAGCTAGAGATATCTGTAAGTTACCCATAACACAACTCGAGATTAAGGTGTATTAAGAAACTTGTCTCTGGGTGTTTATCTAGAATATAAGACGATTCCGCCATTTTAATTATTCTATATCCCTGTATGATTGCTTTTCAGAAATATATAATTTGTCTAACTGTTTCGTGATGTTAAATAAATATTGTAAGTGGTTTTTCAAAAGAAACTTTTTATTTCACACAAAACAAACTCACTGGAAATTGAGAGGCTGAAATTATGCTAAATATTTCTGTACATAAATAAATACTTCAGGAGCTCTTCAAAGTTCGTTCACACAAGCAGTTTTACCCGGATTTAATGTTAAAGCGGTTTAAAGCCACACATGAATTGGGACAAGTTAAACCGACTTAAAAAGCTTTGTGCATTCTTTTAGGCAACGTTAAACCGGCTTTAAGACGCTTTTATAAGTCGGTTTACAAATTGTCTTATGAACGGACATTTATCGGTGTTTATTCAGCATTTTCAAGTCATATATGAGGCCGACTTGGTTTGTAATTTTAATCGTAACGTTAATCCACAAGCCCTCAGTGGGCGCGGGAATGTTCTAAGGAAATGTCTCACATAGTATGCGATTATTAGTGATGTCTCGCTGGGCTGAATGTGACGAATGTTTTATTCTCCTTTGAGGGAATGTGAATACGACATGCATTACACGTATGCTAAAATCCAGTGTTATAATAAACGTTAAAATATACTACACAAATATGGGTAAACTGTTAACATTTTAACATATCATATACACATAAAAGAATTCTTTGTTCGCAGTGAACGTGACACGATTATAAAGTTGTTACAGCTGTAGCCAGAAAAAAAATTAAACAAACAATCAAAATAAACATTAAAGAAGAATAGAATAAAAGTAAGAAACCATAGGAATATACGTATGTAAACTCGTCGGATCAGATGATATAAATAAGTGTTGAATAGATTGCAAAGACCTACATACACACAATATATAATAGTTGAACAGAATTGCTCTTTACTAGCTTTTGCAGTGAACGTGACATGTACAAAATTATATAGGAGTAGCAAATAAAGCTAGAAAAGTGGAACGGAACCAGCAAAATGAACATTACAAAGACAATAGTATAAAAGAAAGAAACCCTACTTATGTAAACTCGTTGGGGTAAGATGATATAAATAAGATTGGAAAAGACTGCAAAGATCTACATGGGCCTACATACAATCTAGACTAAGTTCAGCAGAATTGCACTTTACTGGCTTTCAGCTCATGATGAAAATTTTCTTTAATCGACGTTTTGAAAGAGTTTCCTTAAACAACAGCGCCCGTATTCATAAAGTTACTTAGGTATTTCTTAAAGTTTAGAAGGACTTAGCCAAGTTTATAACACCACTTTACGCAATGACTACCCTTATACTTAGATTTTTATGACACTAAACGACAGATTAGAAATCAAGTTTTTAAAATGGAAAGGAGTTGATTTTGACTTAATTTGTGTTTCAATGGAAAATGAAAAGCTGGTATTTGGTTAAACTTTTCTTAACTTTAAGAAATAGATTTATGAATATGGGTCCAGGACTGACCAGTGTATTGCTGTGTCTATCACACTTGTATTTTTTTAGATAACATCAAATAGTTCAATGGGGTGTTTGTCATTTTACATATCAACGAGATTAAACCTGCCATGGACATGCTACAGTTCTTTTCCAATGTCGTTACATATTTCAATATTTGGTTTAGAGTGCATGGGGTTTTATACTTGTGCGGAGATTTCCATCAGTTTTACCAATTTAATGAGCATTGTAGGCTGGGAATGGGAATTTATAAACTCCAGGACTTTGATAGTGTTTGGTTGTTTGATAATTAATATTTGCAAAGAATCAAACTATTTGGTCGGCCTATTTGTTTTGAAAATAATGAGATTAGATATCTAATATTTGAGGTTTTTGTACATGGTACATGTCTTACGATAATTTCTCCATGTTTACCGAGATAGGGTAAAATAAGCCAAATTACTCCAGCGTTCGTAAGGTCGTTTTCGGGTTAGAATTAAGGAGCGAATCTTCTGTTTATTTTCTTATAGGTGAAGTATTTTGTGTTCTTTTTTTAAAATATTTTTTCAAACATGAACATTATTTGTCTTGCCAATGTTCGCCTTAGTCGTCAACGATGAATCCTGTCGATCGACATATTTTCAAGAATGTATAGTATTGGATTGGTAGTGGTGTTTGGATTTATCAAGCGCTTTCCAACTGTACAAGGAAGTGATTTACACCAAAGTAAATGATATTTGTTAAAAGGTAAATGTACAAGAAAAATGAATCGGAGTAGATAGGATATAACCAGTGAAAATCGATGCATTTGGATATAGACACCGTACTGTTTCTGTTTCTATGACGTTTACTGGTATTCAAGACAATCGCCACAAAAACCGAACGGCTCTCAATTCATTGATAAAATTATACTTTGAAATTAAGATTATTTATTTTATGATAATGCATGTTATAAAAACAGAAAAAGCATGGCATGGAAAGTATACCATACTTGAGTGATCAACATGACTGAACGAGCTACATGTAACGCGATTATGAGAATTATCAGAATACCCAACACACTTTTTGTATCACTTCTCTTTACAGCCTGTGTATTCTGGCTCAGATTCATTTTTCTTTACTTCCATTTTAAACTGAAGGTAAGGCGGTCTTATGTCTCATATAGGTTTGATAAAAGTTAGCACTTGTTATCAAGACTATATGATCCCTCTGTGGCCCAGTCGTCACCGTAATGGCCCCGTCAGGTCAACGTATCTGGTTCGACTCCCTGTTAAAAGGTTATTTTTGTAGTTTGTACGTTATTGCAATTTATCGACCTGTATAAACAGTGAAAGGAAATACACTTAAATTAAAAACCTTGATGTTCTTCTTAAACAAAACTTATGTTAAGTAAAATACTACTTACCTTCAACAACATTCGCAAAAAGTACCACCATGGCACAAACTTTAAGCAAAATCTTAAGGAAGATAAACTCAGAAGACATTTTCTTGTTTAAACCCAGTAACGTCCGTTGCTCGACTGCTCTATCTGTGCTAAAAGTTACCCAACGATCAAACCAGGAAGTTAGATTCATTCGTTGAAAACAGTCCTTATACTTCGCGTAGATAAATATAGTTTTTCTTAAAGGTGAGCGCTTTATTCAACGACTAACATCGAGCAAATAATATCAATAACAATAATATCGATGACCTTGTTTACTATATTTCTATAGAACTCTGACAGAATCCTGTTTCTGTGTATAAGCCTATAGGAGTACCTTTATTAATATATCAACACAGTCGGCATATAAATTGGCGACAGTTTCTTCGAGAAGTGTAGCCTTACAATTTTTTTTCCGCGAACTGGGTATATACGCATAGTTTGTCAACTTTCCATTGCATATTAGTAAGATTCATTGCTTGGGTTATTTTTTGTCTACTGTGGCCTCGGATGATTCACACTCCTGCTTTCCCTGTATTATTGGGCCTTTTTACCATGTTGTAAGCAATCTACTGAAGATGTCTGAATAACTTGAATCATCTTCTGTATTATTAAATGATATTCTCATTATACACGAATATAAATTCTTCACCATTTTGACTATTGACTGTCGTCGTCAGCGAATAACAGCTGTATAAATGCACTGTGCTATGCTGTCATTCAGCTGAAGATTAATCCATTTCCCTTTTAAAGACATCAGAGTCACCCCAATCAAACAAATAAGGAAATTATAAAGATATCAACCAGTTTAATCTTTCTTCAATGAAAAAAAATAATCAATTTTATGTTGACCTACATTACACATTTACAGACGTACTGTTAATACTATTTCACTTTGTATCTACCACAGCTTTTGAGTCAGTCATATAATTATGTAGGTCAACCCATGTATGTCTTATACAGGTTGAACATCATAATTTACCACAGGGAATATACGACTGCAGTAATTGACAACCCGCCATGCAAACTGTTGATATTATTTACCCAAAGCCAAGGCTGTAAATCCACTAATCTCCCGACAATGGCATAATACATGATGAAATATTAAGTCACAAATGAGTTTTTCGGTATTACATTAATGGTTTATAACTCAATTTACAACGGAAAATAACTTAAGTCGGATTTTAAAATTGATTGAGTTCGTTAAAGAATGAGATAAATAAATTAAAAGAACACTAGTTTTCAATAATTTTCGGATTTTTTAATGCTCAGATGCTTCTGATCAGTTTCAATTTGTTACCATAAGGGCAAGTACTACATGTCGTTAAGCCTGATGTCTAAACTATTTTATTTGAGATTTAATAAGGTATATAGAGGCTAAATATAAAATGGGTTATTTTTCAATACTTTTATCTGTTGTACGGGTATTTATATCTGTTTTTCTGGGGTGTGTCATTTAATAGAACTATTGTACGTGCTCTGCCAGCTCAGTCACTGGGGTTTCCCTCTGCGCAGTAATATGATTCTAATGTAAACAAACTTGCGTTCTTCTTTAAATTTCATTCTCGGACAATCTAACTGTTTTTTTTAATACTTAAATCACATAATCATGCTTGCATTTTTTGTAGGTTTAAAAAAGGGAAAGCAAACAGCCCGTTTTATTATACGATTTCACGATTAAACATTGGATTATTTTAAATCTCGGACTTAACGATATATAAGTAGTATTTTGTCTCTGTCAAGCGATCCTCACTAAAAGTTTGTCAAATTTGTCCCAAAAATGGAATTTTTCAAGAAATATTGAAGGTATATGATAAACAGATTATATGTAAAGTGCGTGTTGCGCCTCGTTGTATCAGCTCTTGTTGTCTCAGGTCGGACTGCGTATCAATCTCGCTCTTCGAGCTCAATTGGTACTGTACGTATCACGCACTGTACATATAATCTCTCTCTCTATATATATATGGTGTCTTCGCAACTCGCCTACTTCGCGACTCGCCTACCTATTTTGCAGTAGTCGATTTGCGAATAGCAGTCAGTGCGGATTATGATTATTCCCCAGGAGCCCCGAGTATTGACACACAGGGATTATAACAAGTCAGAGAATTGACACACAGGGTTTATTGGAATTGGAATAAATATTTTTTAAAGATCTGTTTGAAAATCTATACAGTATTGACCCTCAAAATCAAGCCTGCTAGTATAATTCTATTACAAACCGAAATGAGATTTCTATTTCAGGTATTGTTTAGTGTACGTATTTTAACCTGGTTTACCTCGACTTGATATAGTATGCAAAGCAGTTTTTTTAATGTTGTTATTGATTAGGTTATATTTGGTGATAGTATCCGGTGGACTTCAAGTAGTAGATGATTAGTTGGTATACATAATTTCTGAGGTGTACCTGTAGATTTAACATAGCTGACAATGTCAATTACATGTATCGTTTCTATCATGGCTATTTCCCCTTTATTTATACATTTTATACCTGACCCATTCAGAGTAAGTACTTATGATGAAGGAATTATTTGTATGCAAATAAAACGGCCTCAGATTTGGAAGTAGAGAATCGAAATCTCCAGTCCCCAGCCCGTTTCGCTATACCCTTTAGCCCACCCTGGATATGTTTAACAAGTATATTGAAGCTGCGAGATGTAAACCAAATAACTTTATCGTCGGCAAATAAAGAAAATGATAACTTAGGGTTTCAGGAAGGTAAATCATTAATCATGATCGAAAATAAAGTGGGAGAAATAACACTGCACTGGGGAAAACCATTTGCCACACTGTATACGTCACTCATATTATTACCAGTTCTTACTTTTAAAAAGTCTGCTCGTATAATTATATTACAAACCGAAATGAGATATCTATTTCAGGTATTGTTTAGTGTAATTTAACCTGGTTTACCTCGACTTGATTTAGTATGCCAAGCAGTGTTTTTATTTTGTTATTGATAAGGTTATATTTTGTGATAGTATCCGGTGGACTTTAAGTAGTAGATGATTAGTTGGTACCGGTATACACAATTTCTGAAGTGTACCTGTAGATTTAACATAGCTGACAATGATAATTACATGTATCGTTTCTATCATGGCTATTCCCCCTTTATTTATACATTTGTTGTAATTTGTCAGCATCAATCAAAGATCGACATTGACACAATTCACCTTCAGGAAAAAGTGTTAATGGATAAATTCACTGTAATGATGTGCACTGTGGGAGCCCGTCGTTTAAAGGATTAGTCAGAGTCAAACACTTCACAACCGAAATCTAAACGAGAACGAAAAAATGAACGATATAATATTAATAAACATTTTTTGTCTGCCCCCCAGGCAGTGGATAAATCGCAACGTTATAAATTTAGAGAAGACTTATATCTGTCGACTAAATAGTCAATATGCGTTTTCCATGTAAGCTTTTGGTCAAAGAAAACACCCAAATATATGAAAAAATTAGAACATTTTATACGTGACCCATTCAGATTAAGTACTTATGATGAAGGAATTATTTGTTTCCAAATAAAACGGCCTCAGATTTGGAAGTAGAGAATCGAAATCTCCAGTCCCCAGCCCGTTTCGCTATACCGTTTAGCCCACCCTGGATATGTTTAACAAGTATATTGAAACTGCAAGATGTAAACCAAATAACGTTATCGTCAGCAAATAAAGAAAATGATAACTTAGGGTTATCAGGAAGGTAAATCATTAATCATGATCGAAAATAAAGTGGTTGAAATTACACTGCACTGGGGAACACCATTTGGCACACTGTATACGTCACTCATATTATTACCAGTTCTTACTTTTAAAAACTGATAAGACAGAAATTCCCTCACTCTGTAGCGGGTAAAGTTACTTGCTAAAATGAGTAAAAATGCTCATGTAGTGTGTACATTTACACAACGAAAGTAGTATTATTACACATCTGGTTGAGTAAATGTACTCCCCATAATGTGTCCAAACACGTATTTAGTTGGGTATAACTACACGCAAAATATCTTATATTACAAATCTTTTAAGAAAAATAAACCCCGAAATGTGTAATATTACTCCAAAGTGGGTTACTGGTGTGACGGGCGGTTTACTCATATAAATGAGTATAGTTAAATACTGTCATCGGTGTTTGTTTAAACGATTCCAACGTCAACACAGGACAAGAAAACACATGGCGACAAATAGAAGGCATATAGCCTCAAAATTAATCTAATCTGTAAACTATGGAGAACGTACGGTAAGCTATTTTCTCCATTTTCTGACATTCATACACACTATATTAATGAAAGCAGCAGAAATGAAGTGGAACATAAATTTAAAACATTAAGATTTTATTTGAAGAATATATAAAGACATTTTAACTGAAGGAGCAATACTATAATTCCATAACATAGGGCACACGACCTTCCTCATATTGTAGTAAGGAATTGTAAATTGGTATGAGTGTATAGATTTTGACTATAAAAATTAACAATAATAATTCAATTACAAATATATATTTTATATTGATACATGTTTGAGGTATTAACTTGAACACAGCATAAACTTTTCACATCACCACTTGACTTCATTGACACAAATATGATTTAATTTGATTTATACTTATCCAATACAGGCCAGAGGGGGCCCACTTACACAACAGATATCAATGATAACTAAAACAAATTAAGACAATGAATTGAAAATGAAAACAAACATCCACATGTATATAAATAATTTATGACCGCAAATGTCAATAATTAAAACTGTGATATGAAACAGTAGTGGTGTAGTCAAGAGTTTAAGAGACATTAAAATAATATTTTTCTGTTTTTTTAAATTTCTGTGCGATGTTAAAATATCAACTTCATGCTCCTTAAAAATACAGTTGTATAAATTCTGTGTAGAAGGTAAAAATCTGACAGATAATTCCTTTCTTAATGCTCATTAAGGTACATTAATGTGTTGATTTGACTAGTTATATAAAAACAAGGACCCTTGAGGCACCCCCGATGAGATGTGTCGGCAATTTGATTGGCCATGATTTATTTCCATGCGCTGGGATTAATCTTTCAGATATGAGTGGCACCATTTAATAAATTTTCCGTTTATTTCATATGATTTGAGTTTTTCTAATAATAAGAAATGAGGAACTTTATCAAAAAAAGTAATATAGGTCATAAGACAATGTATTAGTTCATCATGAGAATTGAAGTAAAATTCGTATTTATCAAATGTTTTTAAAAATATGATCACTTCAATTTAAAAGGTATTATACCAGGCTATTTTACGTTTGACCTGTAATGTTATTCAACCTGTTTACAGAAAAGCAGGCCATCTTACATTTTTCTAGTTCATACCCTTAAAAGACAGACTAGACTTTAGAAATCTCTGTCAAACCTCTTCCACTGTTTTAAAACACAACTGTCATTGATGGCCTGGAGTCCATGTTTGTCAATCTTAACACCCACCAAGGGTCTATATTATATGGCCGTAAAATATCGCCTGGTTCCTTAAGATCTCCA